>JAJGRW010001346.1:157501-322231 GCA_025461045.1 Carex parvula
CATACAATTATTATGATAAACAAAAAAGAAAAAAAAACCAATTGCTAGATCTACTACATGAATTAGAGATAATAAGGGACACCAGAACATTCACCCATTCAGAAGGAGAACAGTGGGTTCACCTCACACAACAACTTGATGACATATATCAAGAAGAGGAAGATCAATGGAAACTAAAATCTAAACAAAGTGGTTACTTTCATATTATAGCTACTCATAGGTAAAAAAAAAAAAGGATAAATGCCTTAGAAATAGATGGGCAATTGACCCAATCTCTTCCAGCAATCAAATCTCATGTAGTGGACTATTACAAAGATCTATTAGGCACCCCTGGTTGTAAATTTGCCAATCTAAAACCTGATTTTTGAGATCCAGCTGATAAACTGTTAAATATAGAAAAATGGGAATTAGAAAGACCTTTCACTGCAGCTGAACTGAAACAGGCAGTATTTGCCTCTGAACCAAATGGTGCCCCTGGCCCAGATGGATTTTCATTTCATTTTTACCAATTCTTTTGGGATTTAGTGAAGGATGATCTGATGCTGCTCACACATTACTTCTATGAAAACTCTCTGGACTTGCATAAAATTAATAAATCATGCATTTGCTTAATCCCAAAGGAAAAAGATGCAACTCAAATTAAGAAATTTAGGCCAATTAGCTTAGTTAACTGTAGTTTTAAGATTCTTTCTAAGCTCCTTACATTTAGACTAGAGCAAGTAATGCCTAGATTAATTGATCCTAGTCAGGCAGCTTTTCTTAAAAATAGATATATTTTAGATAATATGATAGTTAGTCAAGAAATTCTCCATTCTTGCCAACAAACCAACCAATCAGGAGTAGTAATCAAAGTGGATTTTGAAAAAGCTTATGATAAAATACATTGGGATTACCTGTTGGAAGTACTAACCAGTAGAAACTTTGGTACCAAATGGATTCAATGGATTACTCACTGGTTGTATAGCTCACAATCCTGTTTGACAATTAATGGAGAATTAACTAGTTATTTTTATTGTAAAAGAGGGGTTAGGCAGGGGGATCCTCTATCCCCTTTTCTTTATATATTAGCTGCAGATACTTTAAGTAAGATTTTCAATAAGGGTAGAACATCAGAAGTGATTACTGGCCTAGGTCCAGCTTGTCTAGCACAAAAACCCATTACCAATTGCCATTATGCAAATGACACTATTCTTTTCTTGGCTGCCCAGGAGGAGAATATTGAATCTGCCTGGTGGGCAATGATGGCCTTTCAGGCACTATCAGGAATTAAAGTGAACTATGATAAAACTGAGATGTATCCTATAAATCTAGATCCTCAAACCTCACACCTTAATCAACTCTTTAGATGTCAATGGGGCCAATTCCCTATCAAATACTTAGGGCTTCCTTTGCACATAAAAAAACTTACAGTTAGGGATTGGCAATTCCTAGTTGATAAACTAGAAACTAGATTGCCTAGTTGGCAAAGTCAACTTCTATCTATTGGTGGTAGGGTTACATTGTTAAACTCAGTACCGTCTTCCATTCCTTTATATGCTCTATCAGTTTTCAAAATCCCTACTACAGTTCTTAAACAAATAGATAAAATTAGAAGGCGTTTCTTGTGGCAAGGTACAGAACAAAAAAGGAAATATGCTTTAGTGAATTGGGAAACCATTTGCTTAGCTAAACAATTTGGTGGGATGGGGATTTTAGATCTTAAAGACATGAATATTGCCTTGCTATTAAAATGGTGGTGGAGATTCAAAAATCCTGGTTACAATGCTATTTGGAAAAGCATTATTTTACATAAGTATGTTGAAAACAATAACACTCCATCTCCATTTTGGAATAGTATCTCTAGCTTAGAACATATAGGATCTATGAGTGTACAGTATACTCCATGTAGGCAGTCACCATGTAGGTTTTGGAAAGATATATGGTTTAGAGATTGCTCATTAGCTACTAGGTATCCAGTATTATATAGGAAATGTAGTACTAAACACATATCTTTTAGTGAGGTAATTAATTCCCAAGGATTGAGGGTTCATTTTAGAAGACCTCTGGAAGGAGTGGATTTGGTTGAATGGACTGACATTCTTCACATCATTAGTACCATTTCTTTTACAACAACCCAAGATCAAATAGCTTGGAGATGGAATCACACAGGAAAGTTCACTACCCACTCCTTGTACAGCTTTTTAAACTTTAGAGGTGTCATACCTACCAGCATAGAATTGATATGGTGGTCTCTACCTGTTCCACCAAAGATAAGAATTTTCATGTGGTTACTCAAACATAACTCAATACTTACCAAAGACAACCTAGCCAGTAGAGGATGGTCTGGAGACCAATCTTGTCAGTTCTGTACTGAAAATGAAAGCATTACACATCTGTTCCTCACTTGTCATCTGGCTAAAAAAGTGTGGTTTTGGTTAGGGAAAAGTCAAGAAGTGATGTATACATGGCTTTCTTTTGATGATATCATTCATTTTGCAATACAGCTACCTGTGACTGAAAAAATTGGTTTCCTTCTGGTCCTAAGTGCTGTGTGCTGGACACTATGGAGACACAGAAATGATAGATGTTTTAATAATTGCACTACTAAATCAGCTAGAACAATTATCCTTCTAATTAAATCTCTGGTATATTATTGGGCAGGAAACGTCAAACAAAAGGTGAAGCAAGCTGTGGAAGAGTGGCTGCCCATTATTGAAGATGCAATTCCTCTAGCTCAATACATGCCCTTGGAGATGGTGGTGTATCAGCCTCCAGTGATACCCGATCAGCCATGAAGACACTTACCAAACTATTTTTGTACTTAGCATATATTCTCAGCCCCCTCCTGTGCGGCTTAGTACTAGCTTCTTTAGTATATTTTTGGTCCTTGGACTCAACACAAGCTTGGTATATAGCTTGGTTGATATGCATATTCTGTTGCTTTGTGGATGTTTTCTGTTATTGGCTTTTACTCTGATGCACAATGACCTTGTAATTTATTGTTTCATGTTAATGGAACGGGCTTATGCCTTTTTTTTAAAAAAAATAAAAATAATAGTATAATAGCAATTGTTATAGAAGATTTGAAATGAACTTTTACTGTTGTACAAATCAAAATCATCTATGATAAAATGAATCCGTATCTATCATATAACTGAGGTGCAATTTAAAAAAGTAAACGGTCCAAACTAATTTCAGTCATAGAATTTAATCCGGTGTCTTTTAAAACTATAAAGGGTCTGCTTTTACTAGGACAGTGGTCATGTCCTATATAATTTATGTAGTAACCAAAACATTGAACCGGCAGTGGTTCTGTTCTCATAAGCAGGGACGGAATCAGACTTTCAAACTATGAGAATAAAAAATATATGTAGATCAATTATATATAATTATTTTACAGAAAATAAAAATAAAATACTATGACATTTTACTCTAAAATATATATAAATTTATATATAAATACAAAAATAAATAAATAATGAAGGTCAATTGATCTTTATTGTGCCTTGTGCAATCCGACACTGCTCTAAGGTCTCGCTATTAATTTTACTATAGCATTGACAGGGGTAAATAGACATAACGGGAAGGAAATTATCAAATAATTCTCTCATTCGCACCAGACAGAGAGGAAGACCATCTTATCTGGAGATGGGAGTCAAATGGATATTTTTCTGTTAAATCTTTAGTTATTTGCTATAGTTTGTGTGAATTATAGCTCATGTTAAATTTTGGACTCATTCTGCTAAACATTTTTGCTTAAATCCACCGACACAATAAAATCAGAGAAACTGGGACCTTGGGTTTAATAGATGTTCTAATCGTAATCATAATTATGTGGAGTCCATCCTGTCCTTGCATAGACCGATTCCCATGTCCTGTAATCACTTTTCACTATTCTGATTTCAATCATGCACGGCAAGGCTAGCTTCAGCTTCAGCTCTCTTTTTCTGCCAGAACATCCTCACATCTCCCTTCTTTACATTTCAGCCAACAACTAATTATGGGTAAAAATATTAACAGAGGAGTCTTTGCTTCATGCAGTGCACAGACAGTTGAACAATACAGTGATGAATATAACTCGTGCGCTGCACGTAAAAACTGCTCTGTAAATATATTTACCCCTAATTTGATGGAGGGAGCACAGCGCTACAGCAGTCACAGCAACCAATCTGAAGCTGTCAAGTTCCATCAATGATGCAGCGAGAATTCATCACCTATCCTCACTATGTCCTATTTGCAAAGCATACCCCGAATCAGTAATGCATGCCCTGTTTCAATGTGACTTTGCAAAAAGATTCTGGTTGGTATCTCTCTTGCCACTGAGAACTGAGGGCTTCAATCACAGCCTAAAGGAAACACTAACTACCATGATTGCAGCTTTGAATGATGCAGAGATGTGCTCTTTTGTATGCATAATGTGGGCCATATGGAGAATGAGGAATGAGGTGGTTCATGGTAAGAAGGCACAGCTGGTACCGGTATGCAAGGTGTTTTATGAGAAGGAAAAGGAAGCATGTCAACTAAACCTCATCTCTTCTGCGATGTCCCCACCTTGCCAGCTGAATCCAAGTGCAATTCAATCAGGTATAGAGGCTGAACCTTCTGCATCAGGCTATGAATGCTATGTTGATGGGGCTTGGGGACAAAATGGGAATGCCGGAATTGGGGCTTATGTCAGGCACAATGGTGTAATCATCTGGTGGAGATCAAAGAGTGTTCGTGCTATAAATCCCAATCAAGCTGAAGCTAAAGGTGTGCTGGAAGGGTATAGGATGCTCATTGAGAAAGCAGGTGGACAAGGAGTTGTTTACTCGGACTCAATGGAGACGGTACTAGCCCTGCAGGATCGCCTCCCTTTGATTGTGGATTGGAGATCATATGAAGAGATATGGGCGGCCTGGAAGCTGCAGTCTCAGGGGCATTACGCTATTAAAACTCGGCATTGCAACAGGGAGAATCCAAGACTTCAATTAGCGCATAGATTAGCCCAACAAGGGAAACAATATGGTTGGGATACCGGGGGAAGTTCTGAACCGGTTTTTCAGTTAAATGAAATGATGTAGGCCTACGGGCCATGTAAGAACCAAAAAAAAAAAAAAAGTTCCATCAATGAGACGAGAGAGACGAGTTCACTTCTAGAGTTCTAGTCAAAAAGTTAACGCCTGGCATTAATTCAATTCGGTCATTAATTAAATGCCGTTACATCATGATAAAAGCGTATTTGTTGTCTAACATGTCTATCCGTCCGATAATGCTAGCAATCAATTGCGAATTGCCGTGTTAATTTCACTATCCCTACATTTATATTATGTAACAGTCAGAAAACTCAGCCATTCGGATAAGGTCTGGGCCAAGCCAACGCATAAAAAAACTGGTAACTAAAGCGGTCTAGTCAACATATTCTATCCTCTCAGTGTTCGGCAACATGGCTTAAGTGCTCCTTAGTGCTCTAAGGAGCCTTAAGCTCACCGAACATGTGTTCCTTTATCAAGCTTAATGCTACCTCCTTAGAATTTCTTTTGCTCACTTTTTAAGCTATAGTTTCACATAGCTTAAGCATTTTGTCAAGTTTGAAACTTTCTTAAGAAAGTTACTTTCAACTTTATTGCCGAACGGGTGCTCCTTAGTGCAGCTTAAAATTTAAGCTTGATGGGGCTGCCGAATCTGAGTTTAATTGTAAACAAAAGAGAGAGACTCGCTCAAAATTGAATTCATATCACCTACGTTGAACAGAATATTACTGTTTAGATTCGGACCGTCTCATCAGAGTCTGCACGAATATAAAAGGGATCTTGTGCATCCCACCTCGGCTGAAATTGGTTCGGATTTTGATCGGACAGTCTGGATCTAACTAGATATATTTTGTTACCTCAGAGGATGTGGATTCCTCGAAATTACGGAAAAAAAGAAGGAAATCCGGTTACGCCACATTATTTTATATGATGGGAATCTCTGAAAATGCAATCGCAATAAAAAAAAATATGAAAAGTCAAAAACCAGAAATAATTGTCTAGACTAGTTCATTTCTGTCGGCTGTATTTTTATTTTGCCAAGTAACTGATATATATAATTAAGTATTAATTTTAAAATTATTTAAATTTTAATATTTAGTTTGTTAATTCTTTTACTTTTGAGTTGCTAAGCATAGATTTATTACTAATTTTGTAGCAATAATTAAGGTATATGGAATGGAATGGAATGGAATACAATTGCGGTATGCAGATTATGATAGTATGAGGATTTTAATAGCAATGATCACAGAAGATCTGGAATGAACTTATACTGTTGTACAAGTCAAAATCACTGATGATAATTAGCAAACTTCAATGTCAAAAAATATTCAATAATAGAACCATTAATTAGAAATACAATGAAAAAGGCGTATTTATTTTTAATTTTTTTCTCTAAGTCGTTGATCCAAATACATCAGCGAAAACACATATGAATTACCTAAGTTAGCACTTAGCAGCATGTAAGACAGTTTTAAATAAATTAAATACTTTCTAGGATGATCTGTTTTTCTTTTTGGGCTTTTGCTGGAAAACCAATTACGGGGTAAAAGTTTTAACAGAGCTGTTTTGGCTTCATGCAGCGCCAAGACTATAGAATCAAAACAACGTTGCATATAGTTAGCGCTCTGCATGAAACCAAAACAGCTCTGTTAAAATCTTTTACCCCAATTATGTGGTTTTAAGATGAAAGATTATCAATATGATCCTCATACTATTGTTATCTAACAATATTTAATAACCTGGCCGACTACGCGCTCCAGAAAATTAAAAGAGTTAGTTGAATATTAATTGGACCTCTAAATGCTAATTAATGGAGACTAGTAAATAGACAAATTTCATAAATGCAGGTTCTATGAGAATCTTGTATGAACTATTTTCTTATAAGGACCACTGAGATTTTACATATTTATATACTAGTCCAACATAATTAGTAATTGCACAATTAATATTGGACCCTCAAATTATTTAATTTTTCAATTTACTTCACCCAACTATATTTCTAATATGGATTGACAAATCAATTACTGATGAGAAGATATTACAGTTAAACTTTTAGGTTATTATTTTGGAATAAATATAACTCACATTTTACTATTAATTATAATTAAATTAAAACTTTATTTTGGGCCGCGATGACAGATGGAGAACATAAATGGGGTGTCTAGCTCGAGAACGGAGTAGGTCCGATGTCCATCGGACCTACTTTTAGGTTCAACGAGATTAAGACCGTCCGATCTAATTTAAGATTGTGCGCACGAAAATTGAAAACAAATGCGCACGAATATTAAACTTTTGCACGAATTTTAAAGCAAGTTGACGGTGATTAAACCCATCGAATCAGAACCAGAGTAGGTCCGATGCCCATCGGACCTACTCTCAAGTGGTCTAGCTCTAGCACGTTAAGTGGGCCGATAACAACTTTTTTTTCTACTCTGCTGCAACAGCAAAGTTTGTGGCCCCCCTAACATTTTTGGCCAATCAAAAGCTGTTGTTCACAAAATTTTGGTCAAAGTTGCTGAAAAAAAAAATTATTGTCCGCTATTGAACGTGGCAGAAGTTTCATTTCGCTGTCAAAAATGAAATTATGATGAAATTGTAGTTATTTGATTTTTTTTTTTGAATGATATATTTAAAAATTTCGGAAAAATTGGAGAGCCAACTTAAAATGTTTTAAAAGGTAATAAGGTGAGAGTACCTCTCAAGTAAAAAATAAAATTATGAGGTTAAATGTGCAAAAGTCATTTTAATTTATACAGTTGCGTTGATTTTCTTCTCCTTTTCCTTTTCCTTTCCCTTTCTTCTCTCTCCATCCTCTTCAAAATCCGTATAAGATACGAAAAAAATTGAATCGGTCACAATATTTTACTTGTTAAAGTCTTTCTTTCTATCTACCAATCGTGCTTCACCCAAATTGTTCTCGCGCATTGCTTCACGAGAGAGAGTTCCTCGATTTGGTACTTTTTCGTTAGATTTTTCAGGGTTTTATTCTATTATTTTACACTATAGTTTACCCTTTTGAGCGCATTTAAAGCTTCAAAAGGTAGGATATTTGTTGATTTTAATTGAATAGTCTTTTTAATAGTTGATGTTTCCCCCCCCAATTTCTAGGTCATATATCCGTACAATGTTCTCGCAATGCAAAATTTGTTCATTGCAATTTCGCACATGTTTGAGTTGAAACTTAGTAATTGGTATTTATTTGAGTGTTTTTTTTCTTCTACAATTTCAGGTTTGATGGATCAAAGAGGATGGTTGAAGATAATAGCTCTTATTTTTCTATGTTTGTTGCCCCTTTCCCAAGGGAGAGGATTGGGAGGTATAATTTTTTTTTTTCACTTAATTATACCTAAAAGTAGGAGTAGATATTAAGAAGCTAAATTGCAATTTGATGGCTGAGCAATCTATAAAATTTAGAAATGTAAGTGAACTATTTCTGACAAGAAAATTTTATGAAGCAGCTGGTTGTTTTATGATGTGAGAATTCTTCAATCACAAAAGATAAATTTTTGAAGCAGCTGGTGGTTTTAAGATGTGAGAAAATGCAAATGCAGTGTAATTATCAATGACCTAAATGACTGGATAAAGTGAAAATTTGTGGTGTTCTAATGATAATTTGTGAAAATAGGCTTTTGATGGTTGTATATACACAAGTATTTGGTTTTACTTGACTAAGTTTATATTTTTTTTTTCTTGTAACAGATTTTCGGTTCAAGAAAGGAGACTCTGATCATATCTACAACAAAACTCTTGCTCGGATACTTGTAGAATATGCTTCCGCTGTATGTACTTTCTTCTAAAATTGATATTTGTGTATAAACATTGTCTCGATATTTGTCATACAACTCAGAAAATGACATGCAAAATAAAAAAAATACCTGGGTATAGCTATTTAAAATATTGAAAAAATGAATCACCCATACCATTTCTCAATCACAGCCAACCCCTATCTGCATTTCTTCTCAACACTCTTTCATGAACAGAGAATTGTGACGAAACAAGGTTATTTTGAGGAAAAGAGATGTAAATGAGATATATAACACAAAAGGTTCTTTGTCTGTCCTTTGTAGTACATAAAGTTATCTAATTTTGGGTTGTGTACAACATTAGTTGTTTTCCGGGGGCTTCATGATAGCTTAAATTGTTAAGGTAGTGCACCAGAGTTTTTATGATATCAAGAATTGGCAACTGATTGTTGTGTTAATAAAAAATTCAGGTTTATACAGTGGATTTGACAGAACTGTTTACATGGACCTGTTCACGGTGCTGTGACTTTACAGAGGTTTATACAACTTTTTATTTTTTATTTTTTGGAATAAGAGCCCCATTTATCCCAACATCCATTCCATTAGATGCCCCTGGTGGGATTGAATTTGTATCTCTCCATAGAGAGATGCCTCAATATCCATGATAGGCCTACTTCTTAATCTTTTGTGTTGTTAATTAATTTGATTGAGGCATGGAAAAGCTGAATTATTGTTTATCAACAGATAATTTATGATTAATTTTACCGTAGGATGATTTTTTTTCCCTCCAGTTCTAAATAAAATAGTAATATGATTTCCATATATTTGATTGGTGCAGGGATTTGAGGTGGTTGAAATAATTGTTGATGTACAAAATTGCTTACAGGTAAGAAAAAAAGAAAGTAAAGAAATAAATAAAGAATAATATGGAATATGAATAAAATTTGTAATTGACTATAAAAATTACATCTTTCAGGCTTATGTCGGTGTTTCGCCTGATCCAAATGCTATAATAATAGTTTTCAGAGGAACCCAGGAAAATAGGTATTCTACAATTAGACCCTGCTCTCTAATTCTATATTTCTTTTCTTTGCTCTTGGTAACTTGCACATCACTTACTATGGTATTTCTCTGAACATATCACAGTCAAGTTTTATAATTCATAATATCTTATTTTGTGATAGTAATTTATTGACCCTCATTTTTGAAATATTTTACAGCATCCAAAATTGGATCGAGGATCTCTTTTGGAAACAACTCGACTTGAACTATCCAGGCATGCCAGATGCTATGGTAGATGCCTAATGACCTTTCTATTCCCTCAAATCCCCAACTTCTCATGTAATACCATTGAAAACAAACTGACCCATAAATGTCAAAATATATGCCGCGCTGCTCCTATTCTTTAACAAAATATCCAAATTGCCCTTCTCTCAAATCAAAGGCAGCAGGGCTACTTCTACTCATTTCAGTCTATTTGAGAATTTAAAAAGTTTTTTCCGTCTACGTTTAAGTAATCAAGTAAATGAAATGCATGTACTGTTAATTAAAGTATTAAACTCTTTTTCTATTAATTTTCTCTTGTAAAGGTACACCATGGTTTCTACTCTGCGTACCACAATACCACTTTGAGACCAGCAGTTTTAAGAGCTGTAGAAAAGACAAGAAAATTGAAAGGGGATGTTCCTATAATAGTTGTGGGCCACTCTATGGGTGCGGCCATGGCATCCTTCTGCGCACTTGACCTAGTTGTAAGTACCTTTTATTTTTAAATCAACAGTTTCTGGATTGCTCCAGTATGTAACAAACCCGGTCATATAATTTGGCAACGTCATGCTTAAGACCAAAAATTGTGAAGTAACATTACCCTGTAATGATACAATTACTAAACATGTAGTTTGATCTCAAATTTTCATTGTTTATTGCTGGGGGGAATTTCAAGTATACCCCTCAAAAATCTTAACCTACTAAATTTTAAGAACTCACAAATTTACCCAATTTATTGTTCGGGGAATTTCATGAATTTCATGCCTCATTCTGCCTCACATCCTTTAAAAGGGTAAATTTGTGAGTTTTTATAATTTAGAAGGGTAAATATAATATTATGAATTTTAGAGGGGAAAATACGTAGTTTCAAGGTTTTTGAGGGGTATAGATGAAATCCCCACTTGTTCATTAGTTGCATAGTTGAGATGTCCCCTACCAGTGAAGATTACGTTCTGGCTTAAAAGACACAAAAGGCATCACACCCTTCAAGTTTGGTACCACTTGGTACCTTTGCCTAGTCAGATCATGTGAAGTACTGCAATGTGATTAATGCGATTGTTATCAGCACCCTTTTCACTTTCATATTTTGTTATTTATATATGTATTTAATTCATCTATTGAAGGTGAATCAAGGATTGAAAAAGGTGAAGCTAATGACATTTGGGCAGCCTCGAATTGGCAATGCGGCCTTTGCATCATACTTCATAGAACAGGTTCCGGATACAATTCGAGTCACCCATGCACGTGATATTGTACCACATCTGCCCCCTTACTACCAATACTTCCCGCAAAAGACGTACCACCATTTTCCTCGTGAGGTACATGCTCTTCATAGAATAGTCATATCAGAAGAGTGTAACAAAATTGCATGATTATTTTGATTGAGTCTCAACAAAACAACCTCAATAGAAATTATCAGGAAAAAGGGAAATGAAAGGAAAGGTAAATAGAAATTATCAGAATAGTCAATTCTGTTGGGCATAGTTTTTTAAATCTGCTAACATGGCAATAGTACCTAGATATATTATATTTAATATGAAAAAGTTGCTTAAGTGGTATTTGTCAGGTATGGCACCACGACATAGGGCTGGGAAACCTCGTTTACACGGTCGAGCAGGTCTGTGATGAATCTGGTGAAGACCCCACTTGTAGCAGGTTCCTCTTTCTCTCAAACACACACACACACACACACATTGGGGGTGTTCAAACGGTCGGTTCGGTTGAAACCAAAGTAAAATAGCCAAATCAAACTTTTATCAGTGTTTAAAAATCCAACCGAATAACAACATAACCATTTAAACCGAATTAAATTTTGGTTTGTTTGGTTGAACTGAATAAGAGATTAAATTTCAAAAAGTCAAAACTCAATACATACATCACTACATTAGTAATTTCATAGAAATAAATATCAAGATAACATTACACACATTGTTCAATTCCATACAAAATAACATTACACACTGAATAAGAGACTAAATGAAAGGAAGCGATGATTGAACCAAACAAAATAAACCGTTTGAACACCCCTATTTGCATGCACTACAAACAGAAAAATGTATTTATATTCAATTTTTTTTTCAGGTCGGTAACTGGAACCAGTGTAAAAGATCACTTAGTGTACCTGGGGGTGAACTTGAAAGCAGAGACATGGGGCACATGTAGAATTGTAATGGACTACAGTGTACTCCCGTACCAGATGGACTTGGCCGGTAATGTTGTCTTGTCGAAGGATGCAATTCCCAAGGAATCAGAATCCAAATACATTGTTCAACCGAGCAAACATGAAAGCCGTGTCTCAAGTACCAGTGTTATTTAGGTTGTAATGTGGGAATATACGGGTGGGGTCCATGTAATAGCTATGGATTCCCAGAAGGTTGGATTAATTTTAAGCAAAAATGAAAATGTTGTATATAGCTCATTTTTTCTTTTCTTTTCTAAATCTGTAGTTCCTTTGTGTAAAGAAATATTATGATGGTACTAGGCAAGAAATATTAGTAAGCAATGCGATTCCATTTCTGTAAGTAGATTTAGTAGATTGGTTACTAAATCTATGTGGCATGTGTTGTTTACAAGGATTGCCATTATAATGAAATAGGATAACAGAATGAGATGCCATATATAGCATCCTGCTTCAACCAAAGAAGATATTGACAATGATGATAAATAATAGGAAAAATAATGTAGACATGATCGTCTGTGTCAATCTGTTTTAGGATAAATTTGAATAAAGGCTGAAATGGAAGTGTGATTCTGGGTGTATTATGCAGAAAATTAAAGATTTCTTGTTTCAGTTTGCAGCAACAGCTGAAAAATTGTAAACCCTGAATAATAGAAAAGTATTCTCATTTTTATCAGAAAATTTCTAGCGTGGATTTTCGCTGAAATCACATATTGACCGCCCCAAAAACACATTGTAGAATAGACTCTCTTCTATATGCTGCGAATATTAACTGTGTTTGATGCGTCTAAGATGTTGAAATTTTTTAAATTATACACATCTTTTGTATCATTCTGCAGTATTTACACCCGAATAATTGTGTTATTTTTCATTATGCATAATTTTAGCATATTTTTTTCCTTTTTTTTTTTAAATTGCTGCATTGATTTTTTTTTTTTATGGAAATTGTTGGTCTCTTTTTAAAAGTTCAATTTTTCATAGTAAATAGCTTTATTGGATGAAGATTGAAAAATAGCTCTAATACATTTTAGAAGATTGATTAAAAATATGGTAATGTTGGTGATTAATTTTGGTTCATGAGATATATTTTTTGTAATGACATAATAAGTTTAACATAAGAAAAATTATTTTGTTCACCATAATGATTGAATATCTGAATTTTATGTTACTTTTATTTTCTAATGAAAAAAATATTTTATTGAACAATATGTTAGTTTTGTTATAATATTCAAATTAGGGATATGAATTATATTTGTATATGTATTCGTTTAGTATCTGATATGTATCTGTATCCGTATACGATATCTAAAAAGTAAAAACGAATGCTGATATGATTTGACCACTATCCAATTTCCAATTCGTATTTGATCTGTTTGCACCCCTAAGTAATGTGATACATTTATTTAGAAAGAAAGTATAAAATTGTAATTGTTTTAAAATTAATATGAATTTTTAATTGATTAAATCAAGAAACGACAATGTAATAATTTAAGTGACTTTAATGGGAAAAACAGTTCATTTAAATATTTTGATGAAAAAATATCTAAATCATAAAAGAGTAAGGCTTAGGTGCTATGGATAGCCTTACGTGCTACGGTTTCAAAAATCTATCGTTTAAATTTCAAATTTCGATCAAAGTAGCTCAATAAATTGGTTATATAATAAACTTGTAGAATATCAATTTTTACTATTTTTTATGATTTATGAAGGATGACAAAAAAATGACTTAAAAATAAAAGAAAATTGCCAATATTTTAAGTAGAGGTGTAAACGGAGCGGATTCAGTGCGGATAATGCTAATACTAAACTGTATCCGTCTTTCAATGAGCGGATACGGATAATAAACGGATATCAAAACTCAAAACCATATCCGCCTTAACCGAATACGGATACGGAGCGGATAGTCTCGAATACATATTCGAATACGGATACGGAACGGATAATTGTCGGATATTGAGTCATATGTATTTTAAGATACAAATACCAATTAATAAAATTCAAATATGAAATCCTTTCAGCATATAACATGTTCGATTTACAAAATATAAAAGATATAAGGTCCGGATCTCTACTAAAAATTAGTCCCACGAGTGAAAAGATATAAACAGGGGCGGATCCAGTGTATTCTAGGGGGGGGCAGCTGCCCCCCCTTGGATTTTGAGTTTTAGTGGAAATTTATCGGTTCCGATCGACTTTGCCCCTCCCTGAAACTTTTTTTTGCCCCCCTCTAGACGTTTAGTTTGTAATTCAAGTTAAATTTAGGGTTAAAATTGAAATAAATATGTTGAATTTTGATTAGTAATTAGAATTATAAGTCAGAGCATCAGAAATTACAAGTCAAAGCATTGAAAAGTATAAGTTAAATCATTGTTTTTTGTCGAGTATCCGGTTAATGGATTTAAACCCGATAAGGTATTTAAACCCGATTCGATATTTTTTTGCCCCCCTGATGAAAATCCTGAATCCGCCCCTGGATATAAAAGTGAGACATCATATATAGAAATTGCTTTGCCTCTGAAATATAAATGGGTTTCAGAGAGATGAATATTGGATACGGATATATGCGGATATCCGCTCCGTTTAGAGGTATAGAAACTTATCCGTTTCCGAATCCGTGTATTTTGACTATGTTCAATATATATCTGTGTCTATTAAGTATCCGCTCCGTTTAAAACAGATACGGAGCGAATTCGGACTGAATAATCCGGATCCGTTTACACCCCTAGTTTTAAGCTATTTTTTTGTCATATTTCATAAATCATAAAACATAGTAAAAAAAATTCTCAAAATAGCAAAAATTGGTATTCTACAAGTTTATTATATAACTAATTTATTGAGCTACTTAGATCGAAATTTAAAATTTATACAATAAATTTTTAAAACCGTAGCATGAAAGACCTTATGCTATCCATAGCGCCTTACTCATCATAAAATAGATAAATCGTGATGAGTATATATAAATTTGTCCATCAAATATATAGAGAGATGGGCCAAGCGGCCCAAGCCGGAGGTGCAAAGAGTGCGTATATATTATTTGAGCTGACCGACGTGTCCGGTGCCTATTCGGGATAGCGCGGTGCCTCTAAGATATGGCATCGGATGAATCGTCTCTCTCTTTATTTGCTCAATAAAGTCAGTAAAGTCCAGTAAATCATGAAGTCCGTAATATACAATATAGTGGAGTCAGTAAAGTGGAAATGTGAAACCTTTGTATGCAAACACCCCGTACCACAAATAGCACTTGAAAATGGCACTTGAAAGTTAGTAAAGTATGTTAGTTTTCATTTCATTTCATCATCAGTAAACTATTTGGCTGATTGGCGCTAATTCTCTTGAAGAGAACACGAAGAGAAAGGAGAGAAAGAATGAATGGGCATAATGGTCTTATTTCAATAATTAATATTGTTTAATAAATTTTAAGTATTAAATTTTATTGTTATATTGATTTTGAGTAAATATGAGTGTTTTTATCATTTTGAAGGGTAAATACGTTATTATGAACTTTTGGGGAAATACGTAATATTGAAGTTTTAGAGGGGATACATGAAATTCCCCCTAGAAAATTAGAAGTCGCCTCGAGCGAAAAATTTAGAAGACCCCTTCCCCCAAATTCTCCCTCCGCTCCCTTCCGCTAAAATAAGCTCTCTAATCGCCGATCCCCTATTAGAACTTTCTAACGGAGTTCTTTTGTTCAAATTTTAAACATGGCAGCCTATAAAAAGCATCTCTCATACTCTTTTTTTACCTCTCGCTCAAATCCCTTTCTCTTTCGTTTCTTGTACAATAAATCTTCCATCTTTCTCTCTTCTTCCCGAAAACCCTCAACTCAAATCTCGTATTAGCAGATGGCTCCGACTGGTGACGGAAAGAGGAGGAAACTGGACGAAGAGAAGCAAGAACAACGTGTAAGGATTTTCAATTCCAATTTCGTAATTTGGATTAGGGTTAGGGTTTAAGAAAAAAATTTAAAAAATGGTTTGTATTTCTCTGTTTTCTTGGAAATAAGGCGTATGAGGTATTAGGCCCGTTCCATTACCATGAAACTTAAATTAAAGGTTTTTATCTCTCTTTTTTCTTGATTTCTGATTTTTTATTTCTGAAGCTGTTCCATGAAAACAAAACAATCGACCTAAACCTTGATTCGTACTTAACTCAAAATGAATTAGCATATTAGGGTTAGGGTTAGGGATTAAGAAAAAATAAAAAAAAAAGGTTTTCATTTCTCTGTTTTTTTGGAAATAAGGCGTATTAGGTATTAGGCCCGTTCCATTACCATGAAACTTAAATTATAGGTTTTTATCTCTCTTTTTTCTTGATTTCTGATTTCTGATTTCTGAAGCTGTTCCATGAAAACAAAACAATCGACCTAAACCTTGATTCGTACTTAACTCAAAATGAATTAGCATATTAGGGTTAGGGTTAGGGATTAAGAAAAAATAAAAAAAAAGGTTTTCATTTCTCTGTTTTTTTGGAAATAAGGCGTATTAGGTATTAGGCCCGTTCCATTACCATGAAACTTAAATTATAGGTTTTTATCTCTCTTTTTTCTTGATTTCTGATTTCTGAAGCTGTTCCATGAAAACAAAACAATCGACCTAAACCTTGATTCGTACTTTACTCAAACTGAATTAGCATTATAGCATATTAGGGGGAGGGGTAGGGTTTAAGAAAAAAATTTAAAAAAAGGTTTTCATTTCTCTGTTTTTTTTTTTAAATAAGGCGTATTAGGTATTAGGCCTGTTCCATTACCATGAAACTTAAATTATAGGTTTTTATCTCTCTTTTTTCTTGATTTCTGATTGCTGATTTCTGAAGCTGTTACATGAAAACAAAACAATCGACCTAAACCTTGATTCGTACTTCACTCAAAATGAATTAGCATTTGTGGATTTTATATGTTTAGCTAATTAATTAACGAAGTGAAGCAACAACTTGTAAGCTTTTCAATTCTAGTTTTGTAATTTGGATTAGGGTTAGTGTTTAAGAAAAAAAAAAATGGTTTTTATTTCTCTGTTTTTTTTGGAAATAAGGCGTATTAGGTATTAGGCCCGTTCATTACCATGAAACTTAAATATAGGATTTATCTCTCTTTTTTCTTGATTTCTGATTTCTGAAACTGTTCGATGAAAACAAAACAATCGACCTAAACCTTGATTCGTACTTTACTCAAAATGAATTAGCATTTGATATGTACAGTTTATTAATTGGTTTCAAATGCTCCAGAAAGCAATCGAAGCTGTTCAATGAAAAGGGTTAGGGTTTAAAAAAAGGTTTAAAAAACAGTTTTAATTTTTCTTCTTTCTTGATTGATTTCTGAAGCTGTTCAATGAAAAAAACCTGTACTTCACTAAAATTGCATTAGCAATTGAGAGTTTGATTATTTTAAATAATTAATTAATTGGTTTTAAATTCTCCAGATTGCAATCGACCTAAACCTCCCGGGCTTTGCTGACAATTGCATGACCCCTGTCCGGTCCCCTATAACTGGCACGCTATACCACATTGGTGGCATGGAATACAACCCGTCTTGGTGTGGGTACAGTGGGACATCACCTGGGTACAGTCCCACATCTCCCACATACAGCGCTAGCTCGCCTGGCTATTCACCGACTAGCCCAGAATGTTACGGCCCCACTTCACCAAGCTATAGCCCAAAAAATCCTATTTACAGGCCGAGGTCGCCAAACTATTATTCTCCTACCTTACCGGTGTACCACCTGACATCCCCAGCTTACTCACCGCCATCCCCCACATACACCCCAACATCTCCATCATACTCACAAGCGAGCCCAAGTTACAGCCCTGCGAGTCCCAGTTACAGCCCTGCGAGCCCCAGTTACAGCCCTGCGAGCCCCAGTTACAGCCCTGCGAGCCCCAGTTACAGCCCTGCGAGCCCCAGTTACAGCCCTAAAAGTCCCAGTTACAGCCCTAAAAGTCCCAGTTACAGCCCTGCAAGTCCCAGTTACAGCCCTAAAAGTCGCAGTTACACCCCTAAAAGTCCCAGTTACAGTCCAACGTGCTTAAGTTACAGCCCTCCGAGTCCCAGTTACAGCCCTAAAAGTCCCAGTTACAGCCCTAAAAGTCCAAGTTACAGCCCTGCGAGCCCAAGTTACAGCCCTGCAAGTCCCAGTTACAGCCCTACAAGTCCCAGTTACAGCCCTAAAAGTCCCAGTTACAGCCCTGCGAGCCCAAGTTACAGCCCTGCAAGTCCCAGTTACAGCCCTAAAAGTCGCAGTTACACCCCTAAGAGTCCCAGTTACAGTCCAACGTGCTTAAGTTACAGCCCTCCGAGTACCAGTTACAGCCCTAAAAGTCCAAGTTACAGCCCTGCGAGCCCAAGTTACAGCCCTGCAAGTCCCAGTTACAGCCCTACAAGTCCTTGTTACAGCCCAACGTGCTTAAGTTACAGTCCAACGTTTCTAAGTCCACAAGTTTCCGCCAATTACAGGTGCATACAGCTAAACTTTAATTTTACTTTTCACATTATTACAGGTGCATACAACCCAACCAGGTTAGAGACCCTAATTACTATTTCCTTTCCCTGAACTGTTCAATGTTTCCGTTAGTATTTTTTTTTTTTTTTTTGAGGGTTGGAAGGAAAGTTCCAACAATTGTATTAATATAAGAAAAGTATTTACAGAATTCATACAAAAGCTTGCACCTAACCTCTGAACCATGGTACCAGCAATCTATATTTACAAAGCTAAAATACTTGTATCCATGTTCCTCTTTCGTCCTAATCTACCCAAATAATGTTAGTCTGTTCATTTTTCATTTAATTATTTGTAAACTTTTTTGTTCAGTCCAAACAATGCGGGGTGCTTGAATCAGGACTACAGTCTCACCTCTCCACAGTACAGGTAAAGTATCTGGCAAAGTCTCTTATGTACATTGGTTAGCTGAGCACTACCACGTACCAGTAATATGCTTGTTAATTATTGATGTTTCATTATACACTCTTCGTGCTAACTTGTTGACCTTTTGTCTCTTATTTTTTTTGTTCATCAGGAGTATATTATGGTGGTTTTATATATTTATGTTTTTGACCCGTACCAGGCTCTGGTACCAACCATTTATATACATATATTCTTGTTTTACATTTGGGTTCTTGTGGAGCTTTTTTTTTTATCTATTATAAGTTCTCGGTACTCAGTAGTAATACTGATAAGACATGGTCTATTTGAGGAAATTGTACCTGTTTCTGTTATTAAACCATCTAATTGTTTTCTTTTAAAAAATTTAAATAGAAAACAGCTTAAGCGTAAGTTATCCACCAACTGAACGGGGATACTCACTGCAATCTACCTCGTCGTGCTATTCTCTGTCGCTAGACTGATGGGGCATGTATCTTGTTGCAGTTCTTTTGTTAATTTGAAGGTTGGCTGAAGTCTTAGATTATAATATTTGTCATGTTTAATATGGTTGAGACTATGTCAAGTTTGCTCTGGTGTTTTGTAATTAGTGATGGTTTGGAGTAAAAATCAAACTTCTGCATTTTGTTGTTTTGTATTTTTGAGCTTCTCTGTTGTTCCTACTGTTGTTGGTGTTTTTATTATTAAAAAACTACTGCCTTTCATGTGTATCTAATTGGATGCTTGCTTGAATTTACCCGGAAATTAATACAAAACTTGTCAACACACAATGATTGCATGGGCGTATGTAGTACGTAAGGGGGGTGGGGATGGCTAGGCCACTCCATGATTTTTGAAGTCTTGATCATATATATTAGAGTTTAATCGGTATTTAATGTGTTAAACACTGGTAAGTAGCAAACAAAGGAAAGGAGTCCTTATATTTACACAAATAACAGTGACCAATTTGAATAGCAGACTGAAAAGACCCCTAAAAATTATATGCAAGTTGTTCCTGAATTCAAGTTACTGTTTCTATCAAGTCTGACAAAACATTTTACTGATTTGCACCAACTCACATCCTAAAAAACTTGAGAAGATAATGCACATACCGAATTGCCTCTAGGAGCAAATTAGCTAGCACATAGTTTAAGAACATTTTTTTTTTCACAAAAAGCCCTTAGGCATGCCTTGACTTAAACATGTCTTACATTACAATTAATCAGAAACTAGCTGCTATTCTACCTCCTATCCTCCTATAGAGTTTACTGGTAAATAAGAGTTGTCCCATAATCAAAATGCAACATAATCTGAAATTTAAAACTAAATACAGATATTTAAGTAAAATCTAAAATGCATGTATTGCTCCACTTGTTCCCTGTTGTGTGTAGCAGAATATGGTTCTGCTCCACTTGGATACCCATTGAATGTCCCATTCCTTTGCCTTGCCCAGTTGGCCATCTGATGAGGTTGTTTGAGTGTTTCTCTCTGTGCGTGTTACAACATTGTTCCTCTCTATCTGCTGGAATTTTGCTGCACATAGTGCTACTATCTCAGCTGCATGCCAGTGAGGAAGGTTCTGGATACTGTTGTTGCATACCACCCGTACTAGTATTTTGCAGTCGGTTAGGATTATGTATTCCCCTTCCCTATTTGATTGTATATATATATATTCAGTTTCAGAATCGACTGCTTTCAAGAAATCCTTCAAGTTTTATCCTTAAAATTTTCCCGAAATTACAGAAAATTAAACAAGGCCTTGTCAGACCCAATATGTTAGAAACAAATCTCCTTGCAGTTTATGAGAATCACAGAACTAAAGTACAAAATGAGCATGCTGACCACTGGTAACAACAGTAACCAGTGAGCGATGCATCAAAGCCACCTTTTTATTCATCAAAAATGCAAGTTACCACATCAGAAAGCCGCCCAGGGCTGGTATTGGTTGGTACGAATGGAATTTTGTTAAAAATACACTTTTATGTTACTATCAAGACAAAACAAAAGCAGATGCTAGCTATTCACTAATACCAGTGGTTAGAGGCTAGCTATTCACTAATAACAACCACAACAACATATTCATAAATCATAGCTGGTCATACAACATATAAACATCATAATTCAGATATATAAAATGGAAATAAATACCAAACATGGTGAATGATTATAAGATATCATATTTCACCATATCAAATATTAGTTGTAATAAAAAATAAATCCCAATATAATAAACCCTTAGTGGGAATGAAATAAACCAAGGTGGAGCAGTAACGGTCGATATTTAAGCGATCTCAGATCTTAAGATGCAGAACCTCACCTCAATCTGGCTTTGACTCTCGAGTACCTGAAACCAACATGAGTGAAAACATGTGAGAAAAAAATTCTTGGTCCAGTATCCACCCATTAATGTGTAGAGTTCAAGCAGTGGTATTAAGAGTTACTTTGTAAAAGCACTAATCACTAAAAGAGATAAGAAGGCAGTCCGATTAGAATAACTGAACTCAATTTCTAACAAATTGAACAAAAATCTAAATTAATACTCAGTTAAACTTACTTGACTCTTAATCCATAATTGATATCGGAAAGCTATACCAGACTAGGCACAAACCAAGTCTCCATTGAATCAAAAGGGCAAGGCAACACCTCAGTTGTACCATCTCCTATGTCATATCTACAAAGATATTGCTTGTCTTTCAAAAAGTAAATGCAATTCCCTTTGAATCTAGGAAAGTTACTCACAAAGAAAGGTAAACCACGATAATATTGCAGAACAGCATTTGGTCACCGATATTAGTGATTTTCACCCAACAAGGTTTCCCTTCTCCATCACCAAAATAAAGACTGTGTATATCAAAGTGACATTGCTCAGCCTCATAATGCTGGAACAACCTTAGGATCTTTCCTCCTGACTCGACCAGAATTGTGCAACCCTCTTCAAGAGGGTTTGTGCCCTCTGGTGGTGCGACTTGATAAACCAATTTTTCAGTGGGCAATATCATGAACAGTCGTAATGCCAGTTTCTAGATCATTACCGAAGTATTGTCCCATATAAAATGCATTAGCTTTGTCACCGACCCCTTCTATATAATCCCAATACTCAGCCTTAGGGTGCCAAGAAGCCATCACTTTCGGTGGTTCATTCCATTCCATGGGGTCTTCCGGATCTCCCGATATTATAACAAAAATATCACCGCCTTTAATTGGATCTGGACCAATATAGTCTGGGGACCCACATAGATTAACAAAAGGGACAGGGATCTGATCATGAGTAAGAGGATTAAGGAGATGGTTCTCGAAACTTCTCAAGTGATAGGCAAGTAAATAGCGGAATGTGGGGCCTTGAGCAAGGCAAGATGGAAACCTGGACAGGAAATTGTATGAACTTTACTAGACGAGAGGCAATAGAAGCGTATAATGCCGTTTTCACGGTGTTCTACATTGCGGTGCTCTAGAAGCCAGGGGAGTTGTGGGGGAGGATCGGTGACTGGGGCCGACAAGTGCCAGCTCTTGCACACAACACGGAAGCGTATAAAATCAGAGATATCAGGGAGCTTTTTGGAGAAGAGATGGAGAATTTCTTCTGGAAGTTCTGACCAGTTTCTCTCAACGCAGACTCCATCAGTAGTGGAAGCTCTTTGTTCTCTCGTGGTGAGAGTGGTTGCCTTTCGCTTACGCATCGGTAGTGCTTTGTTCTCTCGTACTAGGAGTTTTTCAATTTGGTTTCTTTAGGGTATCGCCTCCAACTGAACAAATAAAAGAAAAAGAGGACAGTATTAATTCATACACTGCATTTCTTTCAAGGTCAGTTTGGGTTTCAAGGGAACAGATTTCAAATCTGATTTGGGCATTCTTAGAAGCCTATACTGGTTCTGGACCAGGCTATAATTGAAAATTCAGTTACAATTAAGTACTTTGATTAAATGGAAAAAAGCTTATTTTTTTTATCTCACATTCATTTATATTGTCTATACATAATTCAATAGATTGAACTTAATAAGGTGTTTAGTTGGAGCAATGATTCATTCCAGATTTCAAAGGATTTCAAAGGAATGTAATTATCAAATTTAGTGAGTGCAAGTTTAAGAGGTACCATAACAGAACAAATAGAACAGGATCACATGGTGTGTAGTCGTGTAGATCATGTAGTGAGCCCTATTCTGAAAACAACATTAAATTGATGTAACCAACAAATTAATAAAATAATAAACAAACAAATCGTCAACAAATAAATGAATCAATACATAAGAATTGGATCTTACAATATTGAAACAAGCAACTTCTACACCTTCAAAAGACTCACTTAGTGTTAAAATTATGTAATAATGTAATGGAAAGAAAACAATAATACATGCACATTCAGATAATCACTTGCAAATGTCCAAAAATCAGCGAGCATGAAAATTCAATGTGAGAAGTGCTTACCAGAATATAATCCGAATCACTAGTGTCTATGTGTGGACCAAATTTGGGAACGGACTGAAATTGGCTAGGTACTGAATATAATGCTAGTACCACTTTAATTTTATATATATATATATATATATATATATATATATATATAGGGATCGACTAACAGTCCCCCCATTCAGTCCTCTAAACGTCCCCCTAACTGTCAAAGTACAACTGTCAGTCCCCCTAACGGTCAAAGTACAACTGTCAGTCCCCCATTCAACAACATGGAAAGTATTCATACCTATGATATGAAGTATTCATATATAATTCATCAAGTATTCATACCTAAGATATGAAGTATTAATTCACATACAAACTGGAGACCATTACTTTTCGGGGGCAGTAACCGTCAGACTGCATTGGGGACCACAACCAAAAAGTCACGTGGATCACACCACCAGTCCCCCATTCATTGATTAAATTAATTCACATACAAAATGAAAAGTATGAATACCTAAGATATCAAGTATTCATATATAATTCATCAAGTATTCATACCTAAGATATCAAGTACATAAAAAAAAACTGGACACAATACCTACTCATCTTTTACACGTTTTTCAAGGTGGTTTTTTTTTCTCCGTTCAATCTAACCAATTTTTGGGACAATCTATGAGGAATTTTGCAAATCTAAAACTACGAACGTGTTCTACACAATTTTCTCTTTCAAATGAGATCCATGATGACATACTTTTGCACCTTTTTCAAGGTATCAAATATTCAAATATGAAAAGTATTCATAACTAAGATATCAAATATTTATATATAATTCATCAAGTATTCATACTTAAGATATCAAGTATTTAAATCCAAAAAACTGGACTCAAATATGGAAAGTATTCATACAAAATGGAAAGTATTCATACCTAATTTATCAAATATTCATATATAATTCATCAAGTATTCATACTTATGATATCAAGTATTTAAAGAAAAAAACTGGACTCATCTCTTACACGTTTTACACGTTTTTCAAGGTGGTTTAATGATTGACAAAGTTAGTTAGAACTGGGGGGACGTTTAGGGGACTGGAGTGGGGGATAACATCTTTACTCATATATATATATATATATATATATATATAGAGGAGGGATCGGATGACACCTCTTTTTGGTGACATCTCTTTTACAACATTCATTTTTTTCATTTTCAAAGTCCAAATCGTCGATCCAACCGTTCAACATGATCATCTAAATAAAATGTACTTGCAGATCAAATTTTACATTTTTTTGAATTTTTTTACTATTTATTAAGATGGGTACAAAATTCAATGGTCTAAGTATGGCTGTTTTTTTGTAAAGTACTTAATAAATAGTAAAAAATTCAAAAAAATGTAAAATTTGATCTGCAAGTACATTTTATTGTGGAGATCATGTTGAACGGTTGGATCGACGATTTGGACTTTGAAAATGAAAAAAAATAGATGTGGTAACAAGAGATGTCACCAAAAAGAGGTGTCATCCGATCCCTCCTCATATATATATATATTTCCTAACCACTCACGTAAGTAACAAGGAAAATTTGATCAGTTCAACCTTGCCAACAACGGCTTGCAAACTAAATAATTAAAAAAAGAAGGAATTATTACCCGAATAGGGTTTCTCCCAGAGAGATTATCTGCTGTCGCTGCGCTAGGGGGGGAAGAGGGGACGAGAGGGGTGCTGAGATCACCTCACACGGGGGAAGAGAGAGATCACTTGACGCCGTGCTAGATTTAGAAGCGGTGTCGCGAGGTCGACAGAGAGCAGTGGGGGAGAGAGTGTGCGATCTGAGACGAAACGAAGCGGGTCAATTGTGACCTGATGCCAGATGGAGGAGCCGAAGGGCAGCACGGTTAGGGGTACGGTCAGAAAATAATTAAAACGTTTTTTGGGCCCCACATTTATATTTCTGCCCATAGATGTTAGAAGAGAAGAGTCGCTGCTGTTAAGCCAGCTCAGCCAGAACAGTATTTCAATTAGAAACACTAGATGCAGTTTGCAAAAAGGCCTCTCAGCGTGCATTTTGTATATCCGACTCTTCTACCGACATTTTTATTAATATCCAAAGTTTAATACAAATTATTATTTATGTTCAGATTTCGAGCTAATATTGAAAAATACCCAAGCCGGCTAGAAAATAGCCGGCTTACTCCCTCCCTAAGCCCAAAATCCAAAACCCAAAACCCTACACTCTATACCCTAAACCCTAAACCCTAAACCTGGCCGGCTTAGTATATTTTTTTTTTTACCGAAAATAATCTATAAAAAGGCACCCCTCCCTTCATCCCAAGGGCACACACCCCGAAGCAGCAGCAGAAATTACTGTTAAGGTAATTTTATATTTTTTTTATTATTATTTTTTATTTTATAGAATAATTAATTATATTATAAAAAAAATTAAATTTAATTAAAAAAACACCAAAACCCAAAACCCTATACCATATACCCTAAACCCTAAACCCTATACCCTATACCCTAAACCCTAACCCTAACCCTAAACCTTAAACCCTATACCCTAAACCCTAAACCCTAAACCCTAAACCCTAAACCCTATACCCTATACCCTATACCCTATACCTTATACCCTATACCCTAAACCCTAAACCCTATACCCTAAACCCTAAACCCAAAAAGAAGTAGTAACCTGTCAATTGTTTACTATTTAGTTACCTGACAATTATTTACTATTTAGTAACCTGACAATTGTTTACCATTTTCTAAAATGTAGTTTGTTTACCATGGCCTTTATTTCATTACACTATGGTGGGAAGATGCTTACTAATGCACACGGGACTTATTACAACAAATATGTAGCTCATTCATTAATGATTCCAGATGACATCTTACTTTTGGACCTGAAATTCATAGTTTACATACACACCGGTTACAACCCAGAAAGGTGGGACCTAGAATTGGCAACCCGATATTGCCATCCCTCCAACGGGAAATGGATTGTTGCGAAACTGGTAGATGAGAGTACGTGGAGAGGCATGTTCGGTTATTTGAGGTCCGAAGAGAATTTTCTAATAGAAATATTTGGTAGAAGAAATATTTGGGGAATTTTCTAATAGAAATATTTGGGTGAAAGCTGCAAAAATGCGGTTGGTGCGTTACACGCACGGCCAAGGTCAGTACCAAGTTTCATCTCCAAATGAGTACGTTCCTTGCACCCGTAGCGACATGGGCAACATGGAACCCACTCATAGGGAGTTCATGTATATTGTGACACGCGGTCCCAACAGACAAATGGAATGTACTTGCAGAGGTATCCAATTAATTTCTATTCCGTGCGCTCATGTCTTAGCTGTTTGCCGTGACCGAAACTGGCAGGAGGACCAATTTGTTGCAGACTGGTATACTGTGAACTATCTTGAAAGTACTTAGAACCATTTGTTCAATCCAATTGGCAATATGGGAGACTGGCCTGCTAATACTGGAGACAGAATCCTTCCGAGTAGTGGTTGGATTAGGAAGGGGAGGCGAAA
This sequence comes from Carex parvula, assembly GCA_025461045.1. NCBI lineage: Eukaryota > Viridiplantae > Streptophyta > Magnoliopsida > Poales > Cyperaceae > Carex > Carex parvula. The sequence continues at coordinate 184,450 of JAJGRW010001346.1, forward strand.
ACACATCCGTTGTGTAATGAAGGTAGATGAATGGGGCATCAGCCTCGCCGTTCCACTTCCGATAGGCAACGAAGAGGTATGTAACATTCATCCAAAATTATTTTTGTTTTCAATTTATAACAACTTACTAAGTAACACATGCAAATGAAGAGGCAAGAAACGCAGCAAATGCAGCAGAAAATGAGCGAGTAATGGCGTCGGGAAGTGGGTCCGGAGGGTCAAGGCGTAGCACAGCTACAAGCCGTTTAGATGCAACTGCTATGTATGCCGAAGCAATGGGAGAGGCAGTTGCCATAGGAGGAGAGGCGGTTGGGGTGCAAGAGGAGCCATCTGGGATCCAACCGAGGAGGTCCACTACTAGACGTACAACAAGGGCATCTACAAGCGAAGCAGCGCCATCTGGAACCCAAGCCGGCCCATCTAGTGAGCAACCAGAGCCATATGGTAGACCATCTCGTAGGGCATCTTTCGCAAGTGGTTTACTTCGGGGATTAAATTTTAGACGTAGTAGTAATAGGTGATTTGTATGCATGTTGTAAAAATTGTGTAGACTCTATTTGCAATTTGTGTGTACTTTATTATTTTGTACGAAACTACTAAATAAGAAGTAATGAAATTAATTAATACTCAAAGAAATTACAACCTAATCCATCCAACTACAATAAAATACTAATTCTTAGAACCAAACTCAAATGCATTCAAATTTTAAATCCTACTAATACAACATGAATTCTAAACAAGTTTACTTCTTACAACGAGTCTTGAAAGTGCATGGAACAAAATCATCATCGGAATTTGCTGGATCTGGATCAGTCACAGAAGATGAAGTGGTAGCCTTATCGGTACCCGGAACAAACTTATCGTCCGATGCTGGAGACTCTGGATCAACCTTCTTCTTTTTCAAATCAAAGTCGTAGGGGTTTTCCACAAAGTCATCGTCTGAAATTTCATACGGACCATGTCGTCTATTCCATTCCCCCATCTTACATGTCACGCAATTCCGGGGATCACGGCATATGGGCCAGTTGTTCTTCTTTTCCTCTTTTTTACCTCGATCACTACTTAATCCTCATCTCGCTGGGCCGCGATTGGACATCCTTTTGGCCCCTTCAGACATCGGCCTTTTCGCCTCAAAAATCGCCTTATATTTCTCTCTGTCCCTTCCTCCCTTTCTAAAATGTGAGTTGAGTGAATTGTGTGGAGGAGAGAGAAGAAAAGGCCTTTTTATAGATTATTTTCGGTAAAAAAAAAAAATATACTAAGCCGGCCATTTTCTGGCCGGCTTGGGTATTTTTCAATATTGGCTCGAAATATGAGCATAAATAATAATTTGTATTAAACTTTGGATATTAATAAAAATATCGGACTCTTCTACACGCTGCGAATATTAATTGTGTTTGATGTGTTTAAGATGTTGAAATTTTTTTAAATTATACACATCTTTTGTATTATTGTGCACTATTTACACACGAATAATTGTGTTATATTATGGATAATTTTAGTATTTAAAAAACAACTATTTTTTTTAATTGCTGCATTAATTTTTTTTTATGGAAATTGTCTCTTTTAAAAATTCAATTTTTCATATTAAATAGCTTTATTGGATGAAGATTGAAAAATAGCTCTAATGCATTTTAGAAGATTGATTAAAAATGTGGTTATGTTGGTCATTAATTTTTGTTCACGAGATATATGTAATGACATAGTAAGTTTAACATGAGAAAAAATATTTTGTTCACCATAATGATCAAATATCCGAATTTTATTTTTGAATGAGAAAAATAATTTATTGAACAACATGTTAGTTTTGTTATAATATTCAAATTAGGAATCTGAAATTATATTTGTATTTGTATTCATTTAATATCTGATTTGTATATGTACTGTATTTGTATCTGTATACGTATCCGGTATATAAAAACAAATACTGATATAGTTTTACCACTATCCGATTTCTGATTCGTATTTGATCTATTTGCACCCCTAAGTGTGATACAGTTATTTTGAAAGGAAGTATAAAATAGTCATATTTTTAATATTAATATGAATTTTAATTGATTAAATCAAGAAACGACGATGTTATAATTTAAGCCGAAATTTTTATTGTTACCATAAGAAAAAATCAAAATTAAATCGTTACCACTATGTTGGGGCCCTAATCAATTCTACCACCCTCGCTAACCCAGTTCGCGCACCAAATAGGCTGGTGCGCGGACTGGGTTGGCGCACCAACCTCTTCTGCCTATTAAGGCACCAACTCAGTATTATTTTTATGTTGCGTATTTTAGATCGTTATTTCGATTAGTTTTATGTTGCGTATTTAGATATTATTTGGATAGTACTTCTTATGTTGCGTATTTTAGATCTCATATCCCGCAATACATAATACATTAAAACATAAGAACACACCATAGATAAAACATAATACACAACGATACATATTCCGCAGTCATAGTATATTTAAACGTAACACACAATACATAAAACATTACCGAAAGCCTTAACCTTAATACAAAACCGAAAGTTTGTACCATAATACATAACCGAAAACCCTAACCTTAATACATAAACAGAAAGCCCTAACCATGACATTATTGGGTATGGTTCCTAGCATCCCTTCTCCTTCTCGCATTCCTTTCGAGGGTAGCTCTGTTGGTCTCGTGACCCCTTCTCCTTCCTTCCAGTATGTCCATCCACATTGGGATCCTGTTGTGTCTTCTCCGACCCAACTTCACTAACCGGTGCTCTGGCGTTAAGATATCCCCTTCGTGCGGCGGCCAATCACCTTGATTGTCATACACGTGGAATTCTCCACTCCATGTGTCGATAAGCGTTTGGATGTTGTAATAGTAATTTACGAAGACATTTGGATCGTAGTTCCTACATTTTTCACACATTTGTAAGTTTCATCATCCAAGATTATTATGAAATTTTAACACACATTCGTACCTTATTTGACACACTGCCATCACATGAACACATGGTATTCCGGTGAGCTGAGGCTTTTGGCAAGAGCATTGCACCTCATGGTCGTTCTGCACAACGACCTTGTACCTACAGTCTCGGGATACTGTACACCCATTTGCCTGCCTCTATGTCAAATGGGATTTTCTCGCCATGTGATGTCACCATGAATTCTCCAGATCTATTGAATGGAATCGCGCTCATTTTGTTAGTCTTCCGGATGTGCTTGTCCAACTTCAAGTGCGTACGAGTGGAGAAAAGTTGACCCTCTTGTTGGCATTGCACGGCCTTCTCTCTTCTTTCAACGAACCATGTGACACACTTATAAAACGTCTCCTCAATAATTGCAGCAACCGGTAACCTACGAGAATTACAATTTACAGTTAAAATAAAGATAACTTAAAATATTTCATTAATAGTAAACTATGGGAATTGTGAATAACAAACCTGTGAGAAGTTTTGAAGACATTGTTCAGCGATTCAGAACCATTGCTGGTAATTATTCCCCAACGACTCTCGTCGTCCATAGCTTGATAAACCTTCCATGGCTTAGCTGGTTCTTCCTCGTCATTTTCATTATACTTGCCACATGTATCCAAGTATGTCAGCCAATCAGGATTTCGCCTTTCGATTGCATCAAGGCCATCTTGTAATCTTCTTTGCTTCTTCTTTTTAACCATCATCTTGAAGAATTTAGAAGCAACCTTATCCTGAGTGTGTTTTCCAAAATTCTCAAACACGTGTTGAGAATAGAACCTGTGGGCACACTGCCCATTCTCCTCTGACCAATCCAAATCATCTTGAATGAACACTTTTTTATGCCCTTGTGCCGGTCAGAGACCACACACATGAACCTACAACTACCAATTACATTATCCCGCACCCACTTCATAAACCACCCCCAATTCTCAAACTCTTCGCTCTTTACCAATCCAAATGCTAGTGGGATTAACTGGTTCTCCGCATCATATCCGGTGACAATCAACAACCTTGCCTTGTATCTACCTGACAAGAAATAGGCGTCAATACTGATGACGGGTCTGAGGTGACCTACTGCTCTATACACGGTCCCCATGCCCATGCCAACCTCACGAAATACCGGTAACCTTCCTTTGGTGAAGGCTTAGAAACAACTTCATACACAGTTCCGGGATTTGCCCTTTTTATTGCCTCCAACAAAGGGACAATAAGCCCGTAAGACCCCTCCCAACTACCAAATGCCCGGGCAATCGCTAACTCTCTACCACGCCACAATTTATTGTATTTTGGGACGATGCCCTCAAACCTTTCAGCAACCAGGTCCCTAATAGCTCTGATACTAATATCAGCATTTTTTTCCAAAGAAAGTTTTATGCAGTTGGCGACCATAGAGGACGTCAACTGCGCATGATCTGACCTGGATGCATCTGCGTGGAATGTGTGCGGTACCTCATTCTTGAATACGGCCCAAGTATTACCAAAGCCTGTGGCCCTCGCAACCAACCTCCACTTGCACTTGTCGCTCTTGCACTTAAACCTCAACCTTACTCTGTCGCTGTGTGTCTGTATGATCTCGATATTTTTCTCTATGTGCCAGTGGTGGATTTTTTCTTTCATTTGATCCTTGTCGTTGTACGTCATCCCCTCAGAAACCATTGTTCTTTCTCCAACCTAATTGAAAATTCAAAAAATTTAAATTATTATATTTTCAAAGAAATAAAAAATTCATATAAGTTCAAAAACGAACCTCTGAACCCGCAAAAAAAATGTGGTCAGCCTCTTCAAACCCCGAAGTGTCATGAAAAGCTGGAAACGGGTGTCTCTCTCCACGACCCGATTGTCTTCCTCATCACTGTGATCTATTGTCTGCCCACCGTCGTCACTAGCATCCCAATTTTCTTTTGCCTCCCGTTCTTCAGGATCCTCGTCTGTATTGTCAGTATAATAACGTGGTTCTGGAGTTTCAGATCGGTTCCGGCTAGAGCTGGAGGATGGAACCCGAGATCGGCCCAGACTAGAACCAACCCCCACGGTTGGGGACCGACTAGGACCAGCCCCCGTGTCTGGGGACTGACTAGTACCAGCCCCCGTGGATGGGGACCGACTAGTACTTGCTAAATTTAGGGCCCGAGTAGGACCCGTCACTGAATGATCCATGCCCCGATTAGGGTTCTGTCTACGGTTTTGTCTAGGGTTCTGTCTGGGGTTGGCAACCACATATAACTCTAGGAACTTGAAAGGTGTTGTCAAATTCAATGTCATTTGGGTATACAACCCCCAACTGCTATCGTCTAGTACAGGGAGCTGTTGGAACCATGTTTGGTTGCCTTGGCCAATATTAATTCTGGCAGAAATTACCAGTTCGTAATAATTCGGGTCAATACCAAGTTCCTGGTACACTTCCCTAACTATACCGCTGAAATCTAAATCCGAGCCGATATTGAACATTTTCTGGGGTTGGGTACTGTAATAAGCACCATTGGGCCCTTGTAATACTTCACCACCAAAATAACAAGCAATTCCAATCATAGTTACCTGAATTACAGAACAAACCCAACATTTAATAAATTTACAAAAAATTAAAAAAGTAATTAAATAATTAAAAAAATATAAAGGACTAGAGTGAAAAAAACTTACTCTTTGGTCTTTGCGAGAATGTTCTTTGCTGCCTGCTGCCTTGGGTCGAATGGAATGAGCACAGTATACTGAGTTGGTGCCTTAATAGGCAGAAGAGGTTGGTGCGCCAACCCAGTCAGCGCACCACCTGGTGCGCCAACCCAGTCCGCGCACCAGCCTATTTGGTGCGCGAACTGGATTAGTGAGGGTGGTAGAATTGATTAGCGCCCCAACAGAGTGGTAACGATTTAATTTTGATTTTTTCTTATGGTAACAATAAAAATTTCGGTAATTTAAGTGAGTTCAATTGGAAAAACAGTTCATTAAATATTTTGATGAAAAAATAAGTAAATCATAAAATAGTTAGATTGTGATGAGTATATATAAATTTGTCCATTATAAATATATAGAGAGATGGGCCATGCGGCCCAAGACGCAAGCTCTTGTGCATTAAATTATGCACCGTACTATCTTCTGATCCGAGCGAAAAATTTAGAAGTCGCCTCGAGCGAAAAATTTAGAACTTTCTAACGCTCCCTTCCCCAAATTAGCTCCCTCCGCTCCCTTCCGCTAAAAAAAGCTCTCTAATCGCCGATCCCCTGTTAGAACTTTCTAACGGATTTCTTTTGTTCAAATTTTAAACATGGCAGCCTATAAAAAGCATCTCTCATACTCTTTTTTAACCTCTCGCTCAAATCCCTTTCTCTTTCGTTTCTTGCTTCCATCTTTCTCTCTTCTTCCCGAAAACCCTCAACTCAAATCGCGTAGTAGCAGATGGCTCCGACTGGTGACGGAAAGAGGAGGAAACTGGACGAAGAGAAGCAACAACAACGTGTAAGGATTTTCAATTCCAATTTCGTAATTTGGATTAGGGTTAGGGTTTAAGAAAAAAATTAAAAAAATGGTTTGTATTCATCTGTTTTTTTGGAAATAAGGCGTATTAGGTATTAGGCCCGTTCCATTACCATGAAACTTAAATTATAGGATTTTATCTCTCTTTTTTCTTGATTTCTGATTTCTGAAGCTGTTCGATGAAAACAAAACAATCAACCTAAACCTTGATTCGTACTTCACTCAAATGAATTAACATTTGAGACTTTGATATGTATAGTTAAATAATTGGTTTTAAATGCTCCAGAAAGCAATGGAAGCTGTTCAATGAAAAAGTTAGGGTTTAAGAAAAGGTTTTAAAACGGTTTTAATTTTTCTTTTTCTTTTCTTTTTTTGAATAAAGATTGGAGGTCAAGCCACCCAACTATTTAATACCTTTGTTATTACAACAAAGGATTCTGAAGCTGTTCAATGAAAAAAAAACAACCTTGAGTCATACTTTACTCAAAATTAATATATTAGGGTTAGGTTTTAAGAAAAATTAAAAAATGGTTTTCATTTCTCTGTTTTTTTTGGAAATAAGGCGTATTAGGTATTAGGCCTGTTCCATTACCTTGAAACTTAAATTTTAGGTTTTTATCTCTCTTTTTTCTTGATTTCTGATTTCTGAAGCTGTTCGATGAAAACAATACAATCGACCTAAACCTTGATTCGTACTTTACTCAAAATAATTTGATATGTATAGTTAATTAATTGGTTTTAAATGCTCCAGAAAGCAATCGAAGCTGTTCAATGAAAAGGGTTAGGGTTTAAGAAAAGGTTTAAAAAACAGTTTTAATTCTTCTTCTTTCTTGATTGATTTCTGAAGCTGTTCAATGACAAAAAACCTGTACTTCACTAAAATTGCATTAGCAATTGAGAGTTTGATTATTTTAAATAATTAATTAATTGGTTTTAAATTATCCAGATTGCAATTGACCTAAACCTCCCGGGCTTTGCTGACAATTGCATGACCCCCGTCCGGTCCCCTATAACTGGCACGCTATACCACATTGGTGGCATGGAATACAACCCGTCTTGGTCTGGGTACAGTGGGACTTCACCTGGGTACAGTCCCACATCTCCCACATACAGCGCTAGCTCACCTGGCTATTCACCGACTAGCCCAGAATGTTACAGCCCCATTTCACCACGCTATAGCCCAAAAAATCCTATTTACAAGCCGAGGTTGCCAAACTATTATTCTCCTACCTTACCGGTGTACCACCTGACATCCCCAGCTTACTCACCGCCATCTCCCACATACACCCCGCTATCCCCCACATACCCCCTGACATCTCCATCATACTCACCAGCGAGCCCAAGTAACAGTCCTGAAAGTCCCAGTTGCAGCCCCACAAGCCCATGTTACAGCCCTAAAAGTCCTAGTTGCAGCCCTACATCTCCATCATACTCACCAGCGAGCCCAAGTTACAGTCCTTCATGTCCCAGTTACAGCCCTACAAGTCCTCGCTACAGTCCAACGTTTCTAAGTCCACGAGTTTCCCCCAATTACAGGTGCATACAGCTAAACTTTAATTTTACTTTTCACATTATTACATGTGCATTCAACCCAGCCAGGTTAGAGACCCTAACTAATATTTCCTTTGCCTGAACTTTTCAATGTTTCCACTGGTTTTTTTTTTTTTTTTGAGGGTTGGAAGGAAAGTTCCGACAATTGTATTAATATAAGAAAAGTATTTACAGAATTCATACAAAAGCTTGCACCTAACCTCTGAACCATGGTACCAGCAATCTAGATTTACAAAGCTAAAATACTTGTATCCATGTTCCTCTTTCGTCCTAATCTACCCAAATAATGTTAGTCCGTTCATTTTTCTTTTAATTGTTGTTGTAACCTTTTTTGTTCAGTCCAAACAATGCTGGGTGCTTGAATCAGGACTACAGTCTCACCTCTCCACAGTACAGGTAAAGTATCTGGCAAAGTCTCTTATGTACATATGTTAGCTGAGAACTTCATTATGAATGCACTACCATGTACCAGTAATATGCTTGTTAATTATTGATGTTTCATTATGCTTCTTCGTGCTAACTTGTTGACCTTTTGTCTCTTATTTTTTTTGTTCATCAGGAGTATATTATGGTGGCTTTATATATTTTATGTTTTTGACCCGTACCAGGCTCCGGTACCAACCATTTATATACATATATTCTTGTTTTACATTTGGGTGCTTATGGAGCTTTTTTTATCTATTATAAGTTCTCGGTACTCAGTAATAATACTGATAAGACATGGTCTATTTGAGGAAATTGTACCTGTTTCTGTTATTATCCATCTGATAGTTTTCTTTTAAAAAAAATTAAATAGAAAACAGCTTAAGCGTAAGCTATCCACCAACTGAACGGGGATACTCACTGCAATCTACCGCGTCTTGCTATTCTCTGTCGCTAGACTGATGGGGCCTGTATCTTGTTGCAGTTCTTATGTTACTTTGAAGGTTGGCTGAAGTCTTAGATTATAATATTTGTTATGTTTAATATGGTTGAGACTATGTCAAGTTTGCTCTGATGATTTGCAGTTAGTGATGGTTTTTTTTTTTTTTGAAACCTTGTCAGCTACTGACAAGTTGTAGTCAGTGATGGTTGGGAGTAAAAGTCAAACTTTTGCATTATGTTGTTTTGTATTTTTGAGCTTTTCTGTTGCTCCTACTGTTGTTGGTGTTTTTATTCAAAAACTACTGCCTTTCTTGTGTATCTAATTGGATGCTTGGTTGAATTTACCCATAAATTAATACAAAGGGCGAATCTAGTACGTAAGGGGGGTGGGGATGGCTAAGCCACCCCATGATTTTTGAAATCTGGATCCTATGTATTAGAGTTTAATTGGTATTTCATGTGTTAACAGTTAACACTGATAAGTAGCAAACAAAGGAGCCCTTATTGTTGCACAGATAATAGTGACCAATTTGAATAGCAGACTGAAGAAAAGCATTAGTCGTCTTGCTTTCGGACCAAGTGGTTACTGGTTAATTATGAAACGGTTAGATAAGATGCTCATATAACATACTCAGAAGCTCTATTCATCTAATGAAAATATGAAAAATTTAGTTGTCAAGATATTTTTCATTTTAATAGATCACTAATCATCAGCATATACAAATCTATGGAACTATAACAAGAAAAATGAAGAAGGTCAAAGCAACTGCATTCAACAATATGTAACCTGAAATGGGGCAATCAAACAAAACTGGTCATAAACAATAGCGTTACTCAAAACTCAATGAATGGATTCAAGAACTTGCTCTCTGTGGCACATGAACTATACCACAATTTGAGTAAATTAATTTAGTTGTCAGTGGATCAGAACTATTACTTATGCGGTAGGGATTCATTGACCATCCTGGCAATAAATTTTAAATCAAGCTAACAATTTTTTTTTCAATTAGAACTCATAAACACGTTGTTAGCAAATACGAACAATTTTTTTTACCCTTTGACCATGATCTCCCCCCTGCCATCTGGCTTTGTATAGACCATGTCATCCTGATACAGTGATAATAGGTTGCCAGAAACCACTGTTGCCAAGGTGCAAAATTGCTTCTCAGTTATCATCAATTCACATAATTTTAATCTTTGCATACCATCTCAACATTTGCTAAAATTAACATTCCAAGCAGACCAATATTTTAATGAGGCCATAGGTGTTATTTTCAAATAGACCAACATTAATGTGTACGCAAAGAGACTGGATGCAGTTTGCAAAAAGCCCCCTCAGCATGCAGGACTACAGAAACATGGCTCGAATATAAGAAACAACTGATGTCAAGAAAGCCTGTGGATAGGTAGACCAACTAATTTTTATATATATGCAAGTTGTTCCTGAATTCAAGTTACTGCTTTATCAAGTCTGCCAAAACATTTTACTGATTTGCACCAACACAAATCCTAATAAACTTGACAAGATAATGTACATATTTAATTGCCTCTAGGAGCAAATTAGCTAGCACATAGTTTAAGAACATAGGTTTATTTTAGTTGCCTCTACGAGCAATTGGCTAGCGCATACTTCCATCATATTTAATTGGTAAGGAATATAATTTTTTTTTTCCAGAAATAAATATTTCACTAGCAAAAATTTATACTCAATAGGTGAAGCCACTGCAGGAAAAGTCGTCTGATATATATATATTTTTCTAGGAAATGATATTACTTAATTTCATAGCTGCATAGAGCGCTGTTAATTTACTATATAAAGAAAAACCTCTAAAATGACAAAAATTTAACATGTCCTTTGTACCAAAGGCATCGACCATACAAAACTCTACATGCATGGTGCAACACACCTAGTTGCACATCCCTTCCCTCACATATGTTTCATAGATAAACTCTATTAATACAATTGCTTTGACTACCACCCCACACCACCCCCCCACTCTCATCTCTTCTCACAACCCAATGAGCAACCGTCGCACCTCATTCAAGAATTCTCGCACAAACAACCTCAAAATAGCTCATTAAACCAAACCAGCACGACTGATATTCATTTTTGCTACTCATTTGTGCTATCAAAGCTAGTGCCCCTGGCACCGGTGTGCCTCCTCTCCCTCCAATTCTCACCCCAAACCCGTGCCTCAGCAACCGCACGCTGTCTGTCAGCGTTACGGGACCCGCCTCTTGCTAACATATTATGTGCAGGGCTTCCCCACTGCGAATCCTGCGACTCCACGTCATCAAATCCCCATTTCCTGCCAGACCCACATCCTGACGCTGTATCTGCCTCAGACTCCCTCCTAACCCTAGAATCCCTCCTCCGCAAATCAGGGGAATTGGGGTTGGGGGACTGCACGCGGACCCCAGGAGTCAGGCCGGTGTGACTTGAACGGGGAGTGTTAGGGATGCTTCGGCTACTGTGTGAAGGAGGTGCATTGGGGTCATAGGTCTGGGATGCAAGGTATGATAATGCCGTGACCACATCTCCTATAAGAGGTCGTGTGGCAGCTTGCTCCTGAAGACACATAGCGGCAACAGCTAGGGCTTGGTATAAGCCCCGCATGGGAAATCGGCCTTGGAGCATAGGGTCTGCCATTTTCGGAAACTTTCGACGATCTTTGAATAATGGGCGTGCCTGTAAATCAATCAAGAGAAGTTAATACCAAAGAGGGAAAGTTTAACCAAGGTTTAAAGTTTCTTCTAAAAATAAATGTGTCGGGTCGACTTGACCAACACCTTAGGGAAACTTTATTCTTACCAAACAAGGCTGTTAAACCCGGTAATAGACATGCATGAAACGTTTCTAAGATTGTGCCTAGATCGCTCCAATTTGAATTTAGGACAGTACGAATGAGTTCAAAAGTGCCACTTATAGATCCAATTCATAACTGTACCTTTACCGTAACATATCATTTATTAAGGATCATCTAGCGTTACAAGAGGTCATGCAACATAAATTGCACAGTTGAGTCCAAATCCAAGACTGTTTAGTAGAGGTTTAGTCAAGTCAGGTAATTAAAATGGTAAAATTGTGTCTGAACTTGCCTAAAGTCAGTCGGACCTGTTATTAGTAGGAATAATAATAAGTTGAGCAGGATTTTAGGGCTATTTGTTACCAAATAAGCACGATCACTTAGGCACTTGATCAAGGGTGAAGTTAGTGGAAGTTTCTTACAAACAGTTATTTTTCTCATTTCGATCTAATTTAATTTTGTTTATTTCAAAACTTTATTTTAGGTAGCTTCTTGGTTACCACTTTTGTCAAGTCTATTTAAGCCTGTAATATTATTTCTAACTAATAATTATGAATAAAAAGATTTGAGTGTTTCACTTTGGGGAAATCACTATGCCACAGTTTTCTTTCAAGTACTATATACGTTTGGGGTTTAATATACGTCTCTTTCCTATTACCCTCTATAAAACCCTGACCTAGCTGCCCTCTAAAACACCACAGAACAAGGAAGAAATTTTTGCATGCGTTATGGCCTACTATAACCCAATAATATCACACTATCTATAGCTTGTATCAGGATTGGTACACCAATTGGAATGTTGTTTATGCAGTATTCTTTCATCTTAAGCTAATTTCATTGACAAGATAGTGCACGGTACTAATTACAGGGCCTGAATGTTTTCAAGCATCTGAGTCAAAGTATAAGTGTAACTAGAGGAACATCAAAAGAATATATTCTACGTGCTCATACAATTACACACCGTATCACCATGAAATTTTATTTAAATCTTATTTCAGAAATTCAATGTGTGAGATATACTTTCAGAGGAAGCAACAGTGGAAAGATATAATCAACAGCAGAGAGGTATAACTCAGGCAAAAGTAAAACTCCTGATGGAGTATGCAGTTCGCACAAATAAAATAGCAATAATGGTTCAAAACTACTCATGCACTTGCTTATTCTTTTATTTACGTTCACAATCATTTTAATATTTAACATTTAAAGTTCATAAAAATAAAATCCGCAGAATGATATTACTTGTACAGTTTACTTTCAATTTCCCTTTGCTCTTTAGTTCTCATCATATGGCCATATGCCTAACTGGTAGGTCCCCTATGTCCCATATGATTTTTTACCTTGGGGAGTTCTAATTCTCTTCTTTGAGAAGAAGAAAAGGAAAAAAGAAGAGGAGAGAGAAAAAGAAGCGACTTACCCAAGCAACAAGATTCTGCTCTCCAGCGGGTCGGGTATTATCAATAGCCTTGCGACCCGTAATTAACTCAAGAAAAACCACGCCAAAACTGTACACATCTGACTTGACCGTGAGTTGTCCAGTCATGGCATACTCAGGTGCACAGTACCCATAAGTTCCCATGACACGGGTTGACACATGTGTTTTATCCCCAACAGGTCCTAATTTTGCCAGTCCGAAATCCGATAATTTTGGGTGGAAACTCTCACCCAATAGGATGTTAGAGGATTTAAAATCGCGATAAATGACCGGCGGATTGGCCTTGTCATGAAGGTATTCAAGACCCTTTGCTGCACCAGCAGCAATTTTCATGCGAGTATTCCAGTCGAGAGGCTCCTTATCAGGAGGAATATCTGTAAAAAGAAATATATGAAAAAAAGAAGGATGAATAATGAATTTGGTGGTTAGGGTTGCTGAACTTGAGTGATGCCACTGTGACGTACAGGGCCACAGGCGGCATCCATGGCATGTATAGGCTGCCACCTATAATGCAGTAACTGTTACATCCTGGCTGGGCTCATTTTTACTAACATTTATCGGTTTTTTTTCTTCTAAACTGTGTAGAAACGCTTATGTGAGCTCTAGCCATTAATTTCTAGAAAATAAAATAGAGCTCCTATGTTTTACTGTACATCTGTCAGTGGGGTCAGAAGCAACAGTCAAAAGTACCCACAAGAATTAACGTCCTGGCCCCTCATTTAAGGAAAAAAAAAAAAATCCATCTCTACATGTAGGTGATATTATAAGATGAGAAAAGAATAAGAGAATAACAAACCATGCAAATGATCTTCAAGCGAACCCAAAGGCATGAACTCGTAGACAAGGAGGCGCTGGTCACCATCAGCACAGTAACCGATCAGATTTACCAGATTCGGATGGTGTAGGAGGCTGAGCATCAGTACCTCGACCAGAAACTCTCTGTTCCCTTGGAGACCATTCCTATCCAGTTGTTTCACTGCTACTACCTGGAATTAAAGTATGAAAACATATTTTTCTTGTTAGTTGTGTCTGTTTGTATGTTGGGTCTTTCCAGTTTTATTCTAATTTACTTTTATGGTGACCCATATAAATCCAACATGCACATAACATTACAGTGACATATCACATATACTGAATCCTAGGTAACAAACCTCGAAATACCAACAACACTAAGTAACAATTTAATTTATTTCATGTCTGCACCAACAAACCTCGAAATACAATGCATGCCACCTGTATAGTGAGAATTATATCTCGTACGTATATAGCACATATTAAATATCACATGCACATCCGTTATCAAAGTTCTTATAAGAATGCCCCCAAGACCCAACAAAGAATACAGTTTTGGAAGTTTTTATGTTAATATTTTAAAGTATTGCGAAGCAAGGTGGATGGTATGATTTGCAACAGATTTTTGTTGGTATAGGAATCATTTCTTTTGTGAAATATTTTAACCAATCAGACAATTTATTACAAGTGGAATGAACTGGACCTGTCCATTCTCAAGACGGCCTCGGTATACACGCCCAAAACCACCCTCACCAAGAAGACAGTCTTGTCTGAAGTTCTTTGTGGCAGCAGCAAGCTCCCGAAATGTAAATGTCTGTGCGGCTATATGTGTGCTTCCGTCTTTTGGTACCTGCAAATCCTTTCTCGAGTCTGTACCAGTCTGTTGCTTCAATTTTTCTGCACAAATGAAACTTTCATAATTTAAATAACAATAACTCCAAAATTGACCACAATATACCCACAAAGACATCAGTTGAGCACTTGAACTAACACGTTCCCAAAAATAAGAGATGGAATCTTCACCAGGCAAATTCTTTGCAGTACCCAATTCAATTTCCAGGATTGGAGGCCAAAAAGAGGTCATCCAAAACTACACGTGTTCGGGTCGGATTTGAGGACCAACAATTTTCCATGTATGAAATACAATTTATTCTCTCCTTTCTCTCTAAACTTTCTAGAGAGAAATGAAGAGCAATGAGAAAGGTCCATGGTTAGAGATAAGGTTTGAAATAAAGAGAGTGGCAAAGTTTGTAAAATAACTGTATAATAGAGTAGGAATTTCTATTGAAATCTTCAAATTCTTCTTTTCAACACTTCGATTTGCCTTTCCGGTTAGAACTTCCAATCTGCAATTTATTATCCTCAAACAAAATTAACTCAACTTACCAAAGAAATGGCTCCGATCACAAATTCTATTAACTAATACACCATCGTTATATATCTGCGATAAACAAGCCTTTTTTATTACATGAATCTCTTATGACAGGATCAAAGTAGGCTACTACAGGTTTAGTAAAAAGGAGGGACACACGCACCCACATATAGGGAGAGAGAGAGAGAGAGATGTTTAAAAGAATGGAAAATATATCTATGGATAAGTCTTTGTCGAGGCAAAAAAAATGTTTAGTATAAAATATTTCGCATTATTATTACCAATTTGCTGGAGTTAGTTCCAATGGGTGTAGAAACCAATATTTTAACAAACCCTAACAACAATATTTCTCTTTCATTCTTTCTCAATATTCGGGAGATTTAAAGGCAAGAGAGAAATAACAATACAAAAAATCTTATATAATAATTCACAATAAATCAAGTAAAAACCACATTATAAACATCCTCCTCACACACTTTTTGGGTAACAACAATGTATCCATAATTAAAAAAATATATATTCTTTGGCCAAAATACACACCACAATGGACCAACAGCTAGTCTTTTCCGATTACAAAATATGCATAGAAACATAACTGAACAGTCTCATTTTGCATGCCGAAGGAACTAAAAAGATCCAGTCCCCCCTACATATTTTAACTAACGAATTTTAGCATGTTTTGCAAACCCTTGACGTAATTAGTAAGATATTATGAAAATAACCATAACTAAACTGGCTTATTAAGGTAAACAATACCCCTAAAAATAGATAACAAACTACTACCATAGCAAACAGCCGCAGTAAAATTCAAATGCTGAGGACACTAGCAAGTGGGTCACTAACTGTCACACAAAATGTGATACATTCACGCTCAAATATAAATAACAAAAAAAAATTACGATAAATTAGAACAAAGGAAGAACAGTTAACATTTGATCTAACCTGATCCGCTTTTGAAATCTACACCTCCTTTAGCTCCCTTTCTACTCTCCTTTTCGTCTTCTTCCTCTTTTGCGGTTGATCCAAAGCAGCAACCCATCTGGTAACCTCGGCGCAGCCCCAAATGGATCTATCCGATCGAAGAAGATCGAGAAAAATACACGAATTCTACCGGTTTTTTTCCTTCAATGGAAAAATCAGAGACCACAATCGATCGAATTCAAAAACAAACCAGACCCGCGCCAGATCTATCTAACCGATCGGAGAATTTCAAAAGAAGAAAACACGAGCTGCAGTTCCAATGGGGAGGCGAGGAGAAACAAAAAAATAAAAAATGGCTAAAATAGAAAGAAAAGAGCTCAAATGGAGAAAGAAATTGGGGGCAATTTGGGTAGGAGCGTAGAGTTGAGAGGTGCAAAAAAGCAAAGAGTAGAAAAAATAAAGTAAAAAAACAATGGAAAGAGTAACAACTAACAAATAAGGCAAAAGTCAGCTCTGTGTGGAGAGAGAAAGAGAGAGACAGAGAGTACACTTTTAATTTTGCTCAGTAAATACTGGGCAAATATTTTAACAGAGTAGGTTTAGCTTAAGACAGCGCACGGACTATAGAATCAAAACAGCACCGGATATGGTTAGTGCGCTGCATGAAGTAAAAAATACTCTGTGAATATATTTACCCAAATATTGGGTCTAAAGCTTTAATGGCGCCATTAAATGTGTTTATTGCTCACCTAATCTGATTTTTGAATAAATCCATGATACTATGGAGAACGGTCGGATGAACCAGGTTTATCAAGGTAGCGGGGTCGCTAAACTGACACGTGGGTCCTGTTAGTCGATTGAGAGTTTCTACACCGAGTCCAAGCAAAGAGTAAATTAATTTCAAAGCATGATGATTGTTTTCAACGAGTATGATTAGTGAGTATGACATCAGTGTCATTTCAGCCTATATAATACTAACTTCAAAACCTATCGAATTGATGAATTCAAATCATTATTTCAATAGTTGTGCGTTTACATGCAAAATTTATAATTTTTCAAATTTATTTAGTATCAAATTAAGCAGTCAAATGTGTGAGTTTTTAAATTAATTTTAATGCATTCATTTTTCAACATATTTTACCGCTTAATTTGATACTAAAATAACTAGAAAATATAATTTTGTTTGCATGTAAACGCATCACTAATAAAGTAAATTGGTTTAACGGTTAGGATTAGTCGTTTGAAATCTATCCAATCAATTTTGTAGTTGATGTCATATGATACCGATATCATACTAGTCAGACTCATAATTAGTTTGTAAGTTCCTTTCTTTTTTTTTATTATTGTCTTGATTTTTTTTATTGGAGTCGCCTAGTCATAGTCAGTGTTTCAATTAACAAAAAATAAATAATATTGATTCAATATATTATACTTTTCAAACAAAATAAATAACCATTATTTCGTTGAAAACTAAGTTCTAAGTTGATTCGAGGCTCTAGACGCGTCTAGAGTACTCTAAAGTGTTCTATTGTCCTGGTCTTGTCTAAAAAATTATTAAAAATTGTAACGAGTAGAATGATGTCATTTTTCAACTAAAATAGAGAAAGTTTGTCGTAAGAAACTCTTTATGATTTTGACACGTAAATCGAGACAAGCTACCTACATATTATGACATGCATGTCACATGAAAAGGAGGAAATATAATATTTTTTTATTTTTTATTTTTCTTCTTTTCTTGACAAAGGAAAAAAGCAGAAGTTTTCTTGGTGCCTAAAAATATACATTTAGTTATTTTCTTCAATTGACCCATCACCTATTTGCACTTTTTGTTATTTTATGATAAAAATTTAGACAAAATCTTCCTTGTAAATAATAAGAAATTATATTGATATGGTCATATAGCCACGCAATAAATTTGCTATCTTGACCGGTCATACCAGACAATTCACCATTAATTGTCAATGATTCATGATTTTTTTTAGTGTTGGATTGCATTTAATGATAGAGATTTACAAATTTATTGAGTTCCCATTAGTAATTAATTGAAGGAATAGTATACAAAGGTCTATTCAAAATTTCAAATGACTATTATTCATTTGTTTGGCTATTCATTTACAGTATTAATATTGCGAATATAATAAATTACAATGATATGGCATACTAGATAACCTTATGCTTAAAAGTTATTTGCTTGAAACTTTATTTGTCAAAATAACACCACATGCTATTAAAGTGTAAACAAAGGAGAAAAAAAAATGCATGTTATGTGCAGTGTATCACAAAATAAAAATGCAATTATCTCTCTGTTGTTATCAAAGTTTCATGAAATAAAAATAAATAAAAACATGACTATTATATATCACCATTTTTTTCTTTTCTTTTTTGAGAAAAAAAGAGTGAACTACATAAATTAAATATGTCTTCAAAACTATAATTGTACGTATTAAAATAAACGAAGAAATGGTAAAAAAAAAAAAAACTAGCTAAGTGTTACAAGAGCAATATTTATATTAAAATAACTTGTTCAATAATTTTAAAAATACACAGGCACATGGTCTTATATTTCATGATTATATATTAAAAGTAACTATACTTATGTTAAAACTATATTTATGCTATAAGTATGTTAAAGTGCATAATAACTGTTAAGAATTTTTTTGAACTGGATACGTCCATTCTAAATTAGCCAAGGTTAACACTTAACACCTTGTTTTAGAGAAGGAAATACGTGACATGCCGTGGTATGACGTGACAAACACGCCGTGCTTTGATCACGTGACATGATTAATTTTTTTTTTCACGTGACGTGACGTGATCAAAATAGTGACCGACGGTCACGTCACGTGTAGTCACGCCGTAACTACACGTGGCGTGATCACGCGGATGTGATATGACGCTACATAAATTAATCACGTGAAACTTTTTTTGTATATTTTAATTTAAATTGTTGAAATTCAGAAAAAAGATATAAAAAATATGAAAATTATAAAAATTGTAAAATAAGTAAATAATGTTGCAATTTTTTTTTTTTTGAGGAAAGGCTGTTGAATATCTGACATTACTTTAAAAATTCAAATTACAAATATTCATTGGACTAAACTAGAGAAAATAAAAACCAGTACTACATGAGTACCGGTATCACTGAATCTACACCATAAGAGAAACATGGATATACAAAAAAAACTGAAAATTAACTACAAAAAGCTGGATACTCTATATACCGTGACGTGACGTGACTGGTTCGTGCGACGTGACGTGACGTGTAATTTTCACTCGAATGCGGTCACGTCACACGACACGCGAGTCACGTCACGTAATCGACTCACGTGACGTGACTGACCTCGACGTGACAAATTTCCTTCTCTACTTCGTTTGGATGGAGAGTAGAGGAAGGAAGGGGTGTGAAGAATAGAAGGGAATGGATTGGAATAGAAAAGAAGATTAACATACGTATTCGGATGATTAATGAGAAAAAATAAATTTAACTTTTATTTCTGTCTATTTCTTGTTTGGTTGATTAAAATTTAGAAGGTTAATGAAAAATTCGGTGGTTGTTGTAGGTTGTGACAAAAAATTTGTATGAGAATTATATAGGTAAGATATAGGATTGAGCATTTGTGTTATTTCTCTAAAAATATTTACAACAAAATTTATTTCCATCCGTTACACTCCAAATTGGAAGGGAAACCGATTCTATTAATTACAGTAATACAAGGTTAAACCTTTCACCTCCCATACCCTTCACCTCCGACATAATTTTATCAACCAAACACGATTCGATGGAAAATTTTCTTTTCTTTCCATTCCCTCCCTTCCTCTACTCTCCATCCAAACAAGGTGTAAGAGGTACTGTACTCCGTTGGTAACTCTTCTATGGAAGCTAGTATTTGTAATTTGAGTAGAACTAGGGTGTTATTAAGCTCACCAAGTTCTTTTGTGAGCTTAATTCAAAAACCCATCGGACTGGTTTCAAGCGATTCATTCAAATCGTTGAAACCGATCTAATTCACGAGTGATGAGTTTACATGTCAAGTTTTTTAATTTTCAAACTAATTTAATATAAAGTCAAGCAGTCAAAAAATGATGAAAAATGAACACATTAAAATTAACTTATAAACCATCTTTTTTTTACTGCTTGACTTTATACTAAATTAGACCCAAAATTTATAAATTTCATATGTAAACGCATCACTCGTGAAGTAGATCGGTTTCAACGGTTTGGATGCATCGTTTGAAGCCAATCAATAGATTTTTGAATTAAGCTCACAAATAGACTTGATGAGCTTAAGAACACCCTATTTCTGCTCTTATAATTTTATATTCAATGATAAAATTATGTATATCTCACATTACTATGAATAAAAACTCTGTTATAATCATTTTGAAAATATGAGGAACACATACTAAATATAAATACTTGTGAGTTTCTATATAAAAAGGTTGCATGTTATTTATAAATAATTCCTCTCCTTAAAAAAATACTAAGATGAGGAGGACACAAGACCAAAAAAAGGAGAAGAGAAAAATTATAATAAAAATATTCAATTGCAAAGCTAAATAAGATTCTACAAATAATGGACTATGTGTGTATGTCACAAATCCTGAAGGCTTGCGATTCAATTCATTTACGGATCGAATTACTGAAGTTGTTATTTTGCACTGAAGTTTAATTTTTTTTTAAAAGAAAATCTCAACGGTGTACGCACGGATTATAAACAGCGGTACTGAAATCCTTCGGATATTTTTATTAATACTCCAAAAAAAAAAAACAAATTATCAAATCTGCCTCCACTCCAAACTTATTTTTAAATCTACTCCAACCGCCCGTCCATTAGGCGGTCCACTTTCCCCACCTGACTGCCGAGCAGCTGGACAGTCCACTCTTCATAGCTGATTTTTTTTTATAGCGGTTTTATGTTTTAATTTGTTTGAATGTTTTATATTAAATTGTATGATATATATTTATTATTTGTTGACGATTATTTTTATATGTTATGTAATTGTCTAGCTTTAATATAATTGATTAGTTTTATATTTAGTTTGTTAATGTTTAAATGTTTCTAAATGGTAAGTCTAAACATGAAACATAACAGTCCAAACATGAAATATAATAATCCAAACTAAAATACTAGAAACCTATCAAACTAAAAAAACATAAAAACCCTAATGACGGTGACGAGGGCGAGGTCCGGAGAGCTCCAACCTATCAGGTGCACGGCGGTCCCTCTGCGACGGCGGACACCTCTGGTGAACCTCATCCACCTGTATGTCATCGTGTACGGCCTCGCGCGCCCATGGGTCCTCCCCCAGGTGTAATGCATGCTCCCCATGGACCCCGCCTGTGTACGCAACACCCACGGATTGGCCTCCCAAGTAGAAGGATACGTGGCCAGAGGTGGTGATCCAAATATAGCAGAGGCAAAGCCATCTGCAGTCTGCGTCCCACTCCCACTGGCCTCGCCGTCGTGCTGTCTGGGCTCCATATATTGCGGTCTGTGGGAGGTAGCTGGCTCCCATCCGCCCTCATCTCCAGTGAGGTCATCCAATGAGAAGTCAACTCTGCCGGCAGCTTCATCCTGCATGTAAACAATGTTACTTTTGCTACATAGAAATAACGAATAAATTAATTAAACAATGAAGTTTTGCTACCTCAGTGAGCTGCACGGGAACTCTATGCTCGTTGTAGTACGCATTTCACGTGTTGTTGTTCAACACCCATTGGTGGATCGCCTAACCCGAGTCATCATATGCATAAATGAAGATAAATTAATAAGAATGATCTTTTAGAGAGACACTTAATAATGATCATTTGTATGACATATTATTACCTATAGGAGGTGGCGGCATCTCATCAGCGTAGATAGGGGCTCTAGGTTGCTCCGGATCTGGTGGTGGGGTCTTTATCTCGTGCCAATTGATGTCCTCCCCAGTATCGTGCAACATACCAACGAGGCGCCCGTCCCAGCCAGAGTCCTCCACGATCGGTGCACTGTGTTGGAGCATTTGACATTCTATCGCTCACCAACTTTTTCTCGCCATGCACACCAAGCTGTGTGTCACTCCTCTAATAGCGGTCAAAATCTGCACACAATGTATTTGTATTATTATTATTAGAAGATGAATAAATAACTACATTTTTTAAGCATGTCAGTTTCATTTAAATATACTGAACGAGCATGGATCAGGCCGAAAGGCAAGTAAGTCCTAGATCCTTCACCCGTGAGTCTCTATCGAAGAGCATCACTATAGTCACCCTGTAGATAAACCGTCGGCATGCCCATCTCTGGTACCAGACTAAATATCACAATCTCCAAGGCCCGACTGGCATTGGGAAATCAATAGCTGGAGGTGGGGTCCATAAGTGATCCTCCGGTGATGCCGCACGCTGGTAATGCTCCCATAAATGCGTGCTCCAGTCGACTTTGGGCTTGTTGTGTTTAGTGCTGCAATATAAATTAATTAGTAACGTGTATGGCTGAACAAGTAATAAAATAGATAAACAATAAGGCAGTGGGTAGTTACCTGTGCAGCTGGGTGGTCTGCTGCTCGCCCAACTCTGGAAAATCAGGGACATAGGCATCCAAGCCAAACTGATAGGGCACTCAATCAGGATAGTGATACTCAACTATCCAGAAACATACGCACGGCCCCCGATAAAACGAGAGATATCTCTGCTCTAATGTCAGCCGGCACAGAAGGTTCTGATCGTAAAACAGACGATAGGGGTACCAGGTGATGCTCGCCTCGTGAAGCATCTGGAGCTGACCCCGGACATACGAAATCCCCACGGTCGTTCCCCTGCCCGTGTCCTCGTATATGTGGGGAGTACCCCATATGGCACCGTACCCCGGACGTCTCTCGGGGTCATCTCCCATCCATAACCCCGCCTGAGCTGGAGGAACAGGCCGACATACTGGTATATGCGACCAGGACCACTGCTGGAGTAGAAGAAGCGGTCCGGCAATCTGCTTGTTCGTCACCTAAATTTTGAACATGCGGTGCACTTCTGGTAAATATGGAACCCTAATATTTGTAAAAAAAAAAATTAAAATATTTGTGCAAACTTACCAGACAAGCATGACACAAGCTCCGGTATAAGTGGGCGAGCACGGCTCCACCCCAGTTCCACCTTGACGGTCGCTCATGTGCCTCAGCAGAGAAAGGAACATAATCATAACTGTGTCACTGCTGGAATCGACAAACATGACGCTACCACATAAATCCATGACAAACGCCCTCACGTACCTGCAATATAAATTAGAGACATAAAATACCACATTTTTTTTGAATCCATAACATATTTTAATTTGCAACTGTTTGTGATTTCCTCAGAACGGCCCGCTTGTCACGTGTATCGGGGGTGATCCTATGCCGGTGGAAGTAACTGCGGAGCGCCGCAAGACTAATGTAGTATTTGGAATGTCGGTACTCCTCCTCCTCTCCTTTCTTCTTCTTCTGCAAGTCCGTCGGAGCGGCCCCCAGCAGCTCCGATATCATGTCCATCAGGTCCGGATGGTCTGAGACACCACCGATGGGGTCGCCATATATCCGTAAACCCCATAAGGTGCTAACGTCACCTAGTGTGACTGTCATCTCTCCAACCGGAAGGTGAAATGTATGCGCTCCGGTCGCCATCTCTCCACTAGACCGTAAACGAGAGCCTAGTCAATATCACAGTGAGGCATGGTGGCCAACTGATACAACCCGAGATGCATGATGCACTACTCCATCAACGGGTGACAGACGTATGGTATATCGAGGGTGCGATGCCTCACTGTCATCATCGTCGTGTTCTGCATTTTACAATGATTTTAAAACGAAGGATATTTAGATAATCATAAAAATTCTAATTAAAGGCTCAAACTATAAAAAAATTAAAAGATTAATCTAAGAATAAATTAAATATTAAAGTTATTGGAATGTATCACAATCAATCTCCCCTAAAATTTGCAGGTGTAAATTTAATTGAAAATTATTTTATGAATATTTAAAATTGAGAAATTGAACTATATGTTATTTAAAAATAATCATCACTTAAATATTATTTTGGGGGGAAATTGCACTGTTAATTTAAAAAAAATTCAAATTCAGACGGGTTGGACGGGTTGGCTCGGGTCCCGCCGGGTTAGGGTCGGGTTTAGGCGGGTTTGGGTCGGGTTCACCCGGGTTAGTTCGGGTTTGGGTCGGGTTCACCCGGGTTAGGCCGGTTTGGGTCGGGTTCACCCGGGTTTGGGTCGGGGCGGGTCGGGTTTAGGCCGGTCCGAGTCGGGTTCGGGTAGGCGGGTTGAAACGGTGGGGGTATGGTCGGATTTCGCCTAGAAAACCGCATCCGACCCGTTTCAAACCCGACCCAACCCTTTAGGACGGTTCGGGTCGGGTTCAAGGTCGGGTACGGGTCGGTCCGGGTCCCGGGTTTGGTCGGTCCGGGTCGACCCGGTCGAGTATAATCAATACACTAGAGACCATTGCTGTTCAAGTTTGTTTATGTGTTCAGCGACACTGAGAGATGAAGAGACTGAAAAATAAAAACAAACCTGAACTGTAATGACTCACCCCTTGTACATCAGCCACAGTCACAGTCACATCCACTGATCCACATCCCTGTTATTTTTAATTTTTTTTTTTTTAAAACTGATGATATCAATTTAATTAATTATTTTTAATGCTATGAATAAAAAAGTCGGAGGAAAAAGTAAGGACAATCTTCATTATTATTATTTTTTTTTGATAAATCTTCTATTATTAAATAAGAATATTTAATACAGTTACTAATTTAAGAAAATGTGCTCAAAATAAATTGTAAGAAGAACATAGTGAATTTAAACTGGACACTTAAAACCGAATTGGCCATTCCATTATACCACTGAGAAGATTATTCCGAAAAACAGTTCTATAGAACTCATTAATATCAAAGCCTATCAGCTTATCTAAAATGAAGAAACAAATAAAACAATTTTTTTTTTCCGCTGCTATTATCACCTATAAAAACACGACTCAATTTTTAGTTGAACTTTATAATTTAAAACAGACGAAATTCAAATACAAAACCATCCTATGTGACATAAATTAGTATATCCAATCCGTACATTTTAAATTCGACGCTTCGATCTTGAAAAAACATAGATATACTTTTCCCACAAGAATAAGAATTCATATCACCTAAAAGGTTACAACATAATTATGTTTAGATCTGCAACAAACCTCAGGTGATTTGGGGATAACTGTTGATATGGGGAATTCGATTAAAGGAGAAAGGGACTCGGGCAGTAAGGTCAGGCCTATGGGGCAGGGGAAAATAAAAGAAGTAGTGGCTGACAGTAAGGTCCCACCAATTAAAAGGGTCATTCAAGAGGTACCCTGTATTACTTCTGACAACTGGGTCTCACAGGAGCATTAACAGAAAGAGAAACGGAGACGATACAGGAGAGGAAGAATAACGAATCGTCTCCAATAGATTCCAGAGTTAGTTTGAAGAATTAGTTAGGCCAGCGCAGCTCCTCAGCTGACATGGCAACCGTAGGTTAAATTCAGTAATTGTTTTACTTTACTCCTTTTACAAATTGCATCGCCTATATAAGGCAAAGGTGCGTATGAGATTGTATCCAGAAATTGAGTAATAAAATTGACGAATTGCATTTTTGCATTCGTGCGATGGTTTCTTGATTAGAACCTCGCTTTTATCCGAAACTAGAGTTCAAAGTGTTCAAAGTTCTTTTTCCTTCTCTGATTTACGCAATTGAGTATTGAAGCTCGTTGCAATTGGTATCAGAGCTTCCGATTCAAATCTGGGAAGCTTAGCACAGTAGCGATGCCGCCAAAGAAAGGTCCTGATCATACTGATGGCCTCGGTTTAGATCTGATAACACTCAATGATAGACTTAACCAGATAGTTTGTGACTCTCAGTCATCTTCTCAGACGCGCGACGATCATGTCATTGCTCTTGAGCATCGCTTCCAAGGCGCGGAGGCGGGTATTAATGAACTAAGAGGTCACTCTGAGGTGTTGCGAGAGTCAGTCAACGGTCTTCAGACGCTGCTCCGAGACATCGCAGCTCGTTTACCTGAGAAACAAGTTGAAGTAGGGCAAGGAAGTCATACAACTCATTCTAATCATTCCTCTGGAGGAAGTGGCGATTTCAGGCAACCACCGCCTGGCCCTGATTTCAGGCCACCACCACCTGGCCCTGATTTCAGACAAGGTAATGGTCATGAGTATCAGGACCAGTTTAATCAAAAGATTTATCTACCACGAGTAGATATGCCGATTTTTGATGGCAATAAGGCTGCTAGTTGGTTTGAACGTTGTCAGCTCTACTTTGAGGTAAACCAGACTCCTGATCAGTATAAAACCAGATTGGCATCACTCAGCTTCACTGGTGATGCTGAAGATTGGTATGAGTGTTATAGAGCAGAAAACCCAAACCCCCCTTGGTCAGTCTTAGTAGCTGCTGTGTTTGAAAGATTTAAATTGAGAAACAATGTGAACCCTGTCATCCAATTTAAGAAGGTTAAACAAGAAGGGAATGTAGATGATTATGTGAGAGAATTCCAAAGAGCTAAAGCAAGGTTGCTGGCTGAAACAGGCATCAAACATGAGTTTTTTTTTGTGTGGAGCTTTGTGTGTGGGTTGAAGGAAGAAATCCAGAACTCTATACACTTATTTAAACCTCAGACTCTCAATGATGCCTTCAATTTGGCATTGGAGATTGAAGTTGCTCTGGGTTCAGGTGACAAAAGACCTACATTCCTCAAATCTCAGTCACCTATAAATCCTAAACCTCACACCTTAATGACCTACAAAAATCCTGTGTTTAAACCTCCTGAAGGGGGTGTCAGAAAGGGTGGTGACTTACCTAACAACACTAAGCCTTTTCAAAATCCTAGACCTAACCAATCAAATCTCACCATTGATCAGAAAAGAGCATTGGGACTGTGTTTCAGGTGTAATAAAAATGGGGGCAGGGACATAAATGTAATAAAGGATTACATACCATGGAAGGGGAAGAAGAGTGGGATATAGATGCACAGTACCAGCAGGAATTAGCTGAATTAAAGCATGAAGAAGAAAGGGCAAGAGTTGGTGAGTTAGAAACTGAAGAAGTGATTCTAGGAACCTTGAGTGGTACCAGTAAGGCTGGTGGAAGGAGAACTCTCGAATACCAAGCAAAACTTGGTAATAACACCATTTGTTTACTAATGGATACTGGTGCATCCCATTCCTTTATCAGTCCTACCCTGGTGCAGAAATTGAACCTACCTACCCTTCCCACAAAGACTCTGAAGGTGAAAAGTGCAGGTGGAGAGGAGCTCATATCCAAAACCAGTTGCAAGGGGGTTAGTTTCAGTGTGCAGGATCATGCATTTGAGGCTGATTTGTGGGTGATGGAAGTGTTGGGTTATGATCTCATTCTAGGAGTTGACTGGCTGGCTGAACAAGATAAGGTTGAGTTGATTCTAAAACAAGGATTGGTAACAGTAGAGAACAAGGGCAAAAAGGTCCATTTGTTAGTTGACAAAGAGGAGGCTGAGGTGCAAATGTTAAAAGGTGTACTAAATGTATTACAAGAGATAAAAGAAGGAGGTCAAGTGTACTATGCACATATTTCGAAAATTGAAGAGGCAGATAAGAAAGAACTGACAAAACTGGACCCAACAGTCACTGCTCTCTTAGACCAGTTTCCTGATATTTTTTCTGAACCTACTTCCTTACCTCCACATAGATCAATTGACCACCACATCACTCTCAAACCTGGTTCCCAACCCATTAACCTCAGACCCTATAGGTTTTCTCATTTTCAGAAAACTGAGATTGAGAAGATCATTAAAGAGTTGTTACAACACTCTTTCATTCAACCCAGCCAAAGTCCTTACTCAGCACCTGTGTTGCTTGTTAAAAAGAAAGATTCCACTTGGAGGATGTGTATTGACTATAGAAAGTTGAATGATGCAACAGTGAAAAACAAATTTCCAATCCCACTCATTGATGATCTGTTGGATGAGTTAGATGGAGCCCATTTCTTCTCTAAACTAGACTTAAGGGCTGGTTACCATCAGATTAGAATGGCTGAGGAGGACATTCCAAAAACAGCATTCCAAACACATAAGGGACTCTATGAATTCAAGGTCATGCCCTTTGGTTTAACCAATGCACCAGCTACCTTCCAAGCCCTCATGAATCAAACCTTTAAACCCTTTCTAAGGAAGTTTGTGTTGGTGTTTTTTGATGATATTCTTGTGTATAGCAAGGATTTAGAGTCTCACATTTCTCACCTCAAATCTGTGTTACAGAAGCTGCAAGACAATCAGCTCTTTTGTAAAAAATCTAAGTGTGAGTTTGGAGTTCATACCATAGAATACCTAGGCCACATCATTTCAAGAGAAGGGGTAGCTACTGACCCAAAGAAAATTAGGGCAATGGTTGAGTGGCCAGTTCCAAAAACAGTCAAAGGGTTAAGGGGATTTTTAGGCTTGACAGGGCATTATAGAAAATTCATCAAGGGCTATGGTGTAATTTCAAAAACTCTGACTGATCTGTTAAAGAAAAATAGTTTTAGGTGGAGCAGTGCAGCACAACATGCCTTTGACTAGCTAAAGGAGGCCATGGTTTCTTCACCAGTTCTGAAGCTCCCTGACTTTCAACAGCCTTTTATAGTGGAGACTGATGCCAGTCAAGAGGGCATTGGAGCAGTACTGATGCAAGGGAGAAGGCCAGTAGCATTCCTGAGTAAGAAATTGGGAATAAAAAACCAGTCCCTTTCAACCTATGAAAAAGAATTGTTGGCTTTATTCACTGCAGTTACTAAATGGAGGCATTATCTCCTTGGAGGTGAATTTGTGATAAAAACTGATCAAATTAGTTTGAAATACTTATTGGAGCAAAGAGTCAACACTCCCATGCAGCATAAGGGATTGAGTAAGTTGCTTGGACTGAATTATAAAATTGAATATAAAAGGGGTGTGGAAAACAAGGCAGTTGATGCATTGTCTAGGCAAGAGAGGCAGGAAGTGGGAGAAGTAGAAAAACCTAAGGGAAATTATGAAATTCAAAGGAAAGAAGAGGAGGTAGAAGAAGGGCAGAATGGGAAAAGTGATGAGTGCAGAAAAAAGGCAGATTTGGACAAAGAGGAATTATACAAAAGAGAGGCTGAAATTAAGAGTGTCAGTGAATTGGTACCAAAATGGATACAGGAGGTGAAGGAGAGCTATGAGCATGATGTCTGGATTGTTGAACTAAGAAGAAAATTAGAAGATAAAAGTGTGCAGCTATCACCTCATCATCTTACTGAGTATCAAGGAGTTATTAAATACAAGGGAAGGATTTGTATTGGCAACAATGGTAATTGGAGACAGAAAATTTTACAGGAGTTGCATGGGTCATGTTTAGGAGGCCATTCAGGCATTACTGCCACATACCAAAGAGTCAAGAAACAATTTTACTGGCCTAAACTGAAAGAGGCAGTGCATAGTCATGTACAGGCATGTACTAACTGTCACTTAAACAAAGGAGAGCATGTGCCTTCTCCAGGGCTACTGCAACCCTTGCCAGTCCCAGCTGAGGCCTGGAGCAGCATTGGAATAGATTTCATCACTGGTCTACCAAAGTCAAAAGGGTATGAAGTAATTTTTGTAGTGGTTGACCGTTTGACTAAGTATAGCCATTTTATAGGATTGACTCATCCTTTCACTGCTTCCACAGTAGCTCAAGCCTTCATGGATTTCGTTTACAAATTACATGGCCTACCCCTCACCATTGTATCAGACCGTGACCCAGTATTTACTAGCCGTTTCTGGCAAGAGTTGATGTTGAAATTAGAAGTCAAATTAAACATGGGGACGGCCTATCACCCACAGTCCGACGGTCAGACAGAGAAGGTGAATCAATGCCTTGAACAATACTTAAGGAGCATGGTATTTGACAAACAGACTAAATGGGCACAGTACTTATCGTTGGCAGAATGGTGGTATAATACCAGTTGGCATAGTGCGATCAAGCTGACGCCTTTTGAAGCACTTTACGGGTACCCACCACCCCAATTGGGTTTAGGGAGTGTGCCGCGAAGTCAGGTCGAATCGGTTAATAACTTCTTGAAAGATCGCCAAGCAACTATGGCTCAATTGAAGGTGAATTTGCAGAAGGCACAAGAAAGGATGAAAAGGGCGGAAGATAAGCACAGGAGTGAACGAAAATTCAGTAAAGGGGATTGGGTGTACCTGAAATTACAACCTTACCGTCAAATCTCTGTGGGTGGCGTGCGCAATCAGAAACTCAGTTCGAAGTATTATGGTCCTTTCGAGATTATCAAATGCATTGGTACTGTCGCTTATAAGCTCAACCTCCCTCCAGAGTCACAAATCCATCCTGTGTTCCATGTTTCGCAACTCAAGGCCAAATTGGGTGACACACAGGTCTCATCCCCAACATTACCAGTGAAGGGCCCAAAAGCAACAGAGGAATCAATTCCTTATCGGGTCCTGGGGCGCCGGATGGTCAAAAGGTGGAATGCAGCGGCGGCACAGTTGTTAGTTCAATGGAAACATCAATTGCCGGAGGATGCGACCTGGGAGAATTACGAAGAGATTGCTGTACGATTTTCTGATTTCATTCGTGAGGACACGAATTTCTCTAAGGGGGGTGGAGTGCAACAAACCTCAGGTGATTTGGGGGTAACTGTTGATATGGGGAATTCGATTAAAGGAGAAAGGGACTCGGGCAGTAAGGTCAGGCCTATGGGGCAGGGGAAAATAAAAGAAGTAGTGGCTGACAGTAAGGTCCCACCAATTAAAAGGGTCATTCAAGCGGTACCCTGTATTACTTCTGACAACTGGGTCTCACAGGAGCATTAACAGAAAGAGAAACGGAGATGATACAGGAGAGGAAGAATAACGAATCGTCTCCAACAGATTCCAGAGTTAGTTTGAAGAATTAGTTAGGCCAGCGCAGCTCCTCAGCTGACATGGCAACCGTAGGTTAAATTCAGTAATTCAGTAATTGTTTTACTTTACTCCTTTTACAAATTGCATCGCCTATATAAGGCAAAGGTGCGTATGAGATTGTATCCAGAAATTGAGTAATAAAATTGACGAATTGCATTTTTGCATTCGTGCGATGGTTTCTTGATTAGAACCTCGCTTTAATCCGAAATTAGAGTTCAAAGTGTTCAAAGTTCTTTTTTCTTTCTCTGATTTACGCAATTGAGTATTGAAGCTCGTTGCAAGATCCGAACCATTCGATCAAAATCTGCACTCCCGTGCATTCCGCCTCGGCCGGGTTGGCCCAGATTCTGATCAGACGGTCCACATCTAAACAGAAATATTCTGTTACCTCATAGGATATGTACTCCAAGAATAATAACAGATAGCCAGATACTGAGGCGAAATTAATCACACTTATTACCTCAAAAAAAAAGAGAAAAAAAAAGAAAAAGAAAAAAAAACATTCCTTTTTTACCCCAAAATGTATTCAACCAAGGCTTGCTCTATCACCCATGTACACTACGTACAGAGACTACTAAGTAGCAGACCTAATTTGTTTCAAGGATCTATTATAAGATTATAACTATATAAATTACATAAACAAACTCAAACTATTTATGATTACTCGAACCCTTCCTCAAGCAAAAAAATCTCTTGCAGAACAAGATTCAAAACGGGTACTATATTATAATATAAATACGAAAGAAAAACTGCTAAGTCTTCTCTGGCTCCTGAGAGGAGCTTTGGGTCTCAATCTGGCTGAGATCGGTGTATGACTTGTTCGGTGCACCAACAGCTGGTGGCCATTGATCTGGTACTACAATAAAGTATGCAGCCATGGCCTTGCGAAAGCGCTTTTTGTACTGCTTGGGAGAAACAACGGTTGGCGAAGCATTTTTGGGCCCACCTAGGATTCCAGAAGACTTGGCCCAAGTTTCTAGGTGCTTGTCCCAAGTGTACTGCCTCATAAAATCGATTATGCCAAGTACCAGTTCATGCCTCTCTTCATCGACTCCAACCAGTAATGAGTAGTCCATTACATCAATCGACTGTAACAAGTTAAAATGGTGTTAAAGATAATGTCATATGGAGCAAAGAGAATTGGAAAGAGTAAGGCTCCGGTACTATGCATAGCGCATATTGGTTCGTACTATGGATCGATATCTTCATTTTCAAAATCTAAATAATCGATCCGAACTGTTTATCATGATCTCCATATGAAAATGTACTTGTACATCAAATTTTACATTCATTTAGATTTTTTTTTACTATTTTTTGAGATAGGTAGAAAATCACTGAACCTATCTCAAAAAAATAGTAAAAAAAAAATTCTAAAAGAATGTAAAATTTGATCTACAAGTACAGTTTCATATGGAGATCATGTTGGACGGTTCAGATCGGTTGTTTGGATTATAAAAATGAAGATATTGATCCGTAGTATGGACCAATATACGCTATGTATAGTACCATAGCCTCACACATTGGAAATAATTAGAAAATCATGCCAAAAAAATATAATAATGTAATGTTCAACTAACTGCAAGAAAAGAAGTGTCATTCCAAATGGCCCTCTCCAGTATCCGCTTGGCCTTGTTCCCCACAAAAATCGGAGATGTCGGCATCATCTCTAACAAATTTTCATCAAGAAGCACCTTATTGTTGCCGCTCAGATCATGATTGTACCTTGATCTACATGATCCTTTTAGGTCATAGAGCCTTGTCACATTTCGACCAAATAAGAGGTTCTCCATCACGAGCAAATCCATTTTAGACTCTTTTCCTCCCTTGACATTCTTTGTTGTCACCTAATTACAGTAAGCAATTGAACTCAATTCCTTTTAAAGCTGCTATTATTTGCACTTAAATTGCATGATCAACAGTAAATTTGTGTTAAATAACATTGTAAAATAGTAACAGTGATTATGGATATGTCATTTTTATTATTGATAGTTTGTTATAACACGACTCTTGGTTCTTTAATGTGCAAGGTAAAGATGTCTAGCTAATGGTAGGTAGTTTTTTAAAGGACTCTTTGCAAAGTGTGGTTGCATGTTTTTGATGTGCTCATTGGAGAAGTAAAAAAAAAAAATACCATATCATATCAATTTGAATATTTACAATTCATCTAAACCTTAGAGAGAAAAATCTGATAAGAGCAGTACCTGATAGATTCCAAGAATTTTTGCAAGGCAAGTGGGGCTCCCAGTGCTTATCGACACAGACAGATACTTGAAATATTCAGGTGCAAATTTGATAAATGATTCAAGCTCTGTCTTGGTGACTTGCTTTATAATAAACCTATCATCCAATGATTTCGCGAAAAACACATTACTCTTCCCCCCTTGAGCACCCCAGTTCTTGCACCGGCTAAGTGACCTAACAAAGTCAACCTCAGAAGGACAGCATTTCTTTCTTAATGCCTCAAAGCACTTCGCATAGTAGCACAGTACAGTAAACTTCGCCTTCCCGAGGGGCCCATTTTCCTCGAACGAAGCCCTAATATGGTTAGTTTTAGTGGAATTAACGGGGTCGTCCATTGAAGAAGCAATATTAAAACCATCTGATGAGAGGTCATCCATCAACTGGAAGGGGTTGAAGTTTCCCGAATCATACACAAGTAAAGGGTCGATTGTTACAACCTCTTTTGGTTTTACCACCTCGTCAGATAATTGCGAACGGTAGTCACGGGAAACAAGAGCATATGAAATCATGCTAGTCGGTTCATCATCAAAAACAGGAATAACTGTACCATTAACCCCAAGTGGAAGGAACAGTCTACCACCACCTAGCCTTCGTGACAAATCCCGAAATGACGGGACACAAATCTGGTTGTATTCCCCTAAAGTATTCAACCGGGTCAACCCGCTAGAATTTTTGTTCAGAGAATCATAAAACAATGAAAATGGAATCTTAACCAGGCTTTTGTTCTTGTCATCTGTCAGACTCGGTAATAAAACTTTTCCACCTTCGCCCCTCCATTTGGCGTCTAGTGTGTCTGAGATATCTGTAGTTAAGGGGAACTTGCTATCAGAAAGGACTCTTCTGAAAATGGATCCGTGTTCCAACGCACCCGAATTTGAGTCTCCATGTAAGCTTGCACTATTCCCATGATAGCCCTTGTATCGTTTTTCATCTACACTCACATGCTCAAGGTCGTGAGATGGGGACTCGTCAGATGCATGTTCCGCTGACCTGGCAGATGAATTTGAGATAGGTTCAACCTTGTCCTTGGTTGAACCAGCAGCTATAATTAACCGTTGGTCCCAAAGATATGATAGGAAAAGTATCTGCCTCTTTAGTTTATTAACTTCTAGAATGTCAATGACAGGTTGACCTTTTTTCGTTTCCTTCTTGGTTAATTTAAGCACCATTTCCTGAAATAAATCAGGAACTTAATTAGAAGAGACTAATGCACCTTGCTCAGAGTATGGAGCATGTGAAGCACCCAAGAAGTTGTTTTAAACTGAGTTAACTAGTTTTGATTGATTATTATTAGGTCAAATGCGACTCAATTGCAAAACTGAAGGGACAGCTAAATATCAGGTCTTAAATATTAAAAAAAAAATCTACTTGGTATCGGTAATGAAAATAGAAAATAAAGAGAAGAAGAAACTGCACCTCAAATTCAGCCTTCTCAGATTGTAGCCGTGTCTGAAGGTCAGCAATATTTCTCCATGACTCGAGAAGTTTCTCATTACCATCAAGGGACCCAGTCGTCATTGACCATCTATCCTTTATTCTTTGTAATGCATTGGTTATCTCCGAAAATACCAGCTCTACGGAGTGAGCAACCTGCTTTTCAAGCATCAGCAATAACCAAATGTGACTTTACGGATATGCAGGATCAATACCTTTTAGGTAATGCTTCGACCTTTTTTCTCTTTACATTTAATTACTTTATAACTTTACGGACTTCTTCTATGTTTACTTGTGCCACATATGTTTGCACTAGAAGTGCAGGGGTAAAGGTTTTCTATTCTTAAAGCCTGTTCAGCAAGTGTGGAAAAGGGGAATAGAGTGAATAGAGGTTAAATTCCCACCCAACAAGAAAAGAATAAAGTGGATTGGGTTTGAACTCCATGAGCCAATTATCTATTCAATGGGATGGTGGAATAGAGGAATTGGCCTTTTTTCAAGAGATTGAATTGGCTCATTTACCAATACTCTTCCACAATGAACCAAACAAAGCCAGAATAGTACGAAATAGAAGCCTATTCCAAATTCCACTTTTCTTCTATTCAACGTGTTGCTGAACAGGCCCAAAAGAATCTTTGGCAAATTTAGTTTGTTCTGTGGATTTGCTCTGAGATATCTACACAAATGCTTACTGTGCCGGACCAGTATATCATACGAGATGATGCCATGTCACCATGGCCCGCTATCCATCTCAACAAACTGTTATCACAGATAAGAGAGTGGTCGAAGAACTAACCTCAGCTGCTTCCTTGTCAACCCAGTCTTGATGGAGGAACCCGAAATCTAGCTTTGGAGGTGGCAGATAAACATCGTGAACTTTGGTGGGTGCATATCGGAAACAAGCAACCATTCGTCCAAAACTGCTTATGCAGAAAACATAGAAAGAAAACTTTTTTTAGATTCAACTAATTTAATCCTTTTTGCCAGTTACAATATCAAATGACGGTGAATAAAATTTATAGCAAGCTAGCAACTTCTAAGGTAGCAAGTGCACTACTGTTTCAAGCGTTCATTCCTAAATATCTGAATATCACATATGCCCCCATAAACAACATATATGAAAGATGCACCCACATAACTGTTTTACTGATGCAATATTCAGCATTAGTGAAGGGGTGTACTCAATGGGCAAAATAAACAAACATACATAGTTTCCACAAGATTGGCAGAGTTCATGAGAAGAAGGGTAATTTCTGATATCTTGCTTGCATCGCAAAAAACAGCATCTTGCGGAATAATGCATTGGGGTCATCCATAATATTTGAGGTTCCAAGGAATAAAAAAAGAGTTCCTCCTTTGGTAGTTAAACAAGTATAAAAAGAGAGAAGTAAACGAGGGGGATTAGATATCTAGTTACCACCAACTCATATATAATACAAAGATCTGAGATTCCTATCCTTGCAAATGCGTAATTCTTCACAACTTACCCATAGAAACGAAGGCAATCCCGGTGGAGAGAATGGCCGCAGCTTGCGACTCTACTAGCAGAAGCATGGTTTGAAAAGCTGAGCTCCAGAAATTTGCCAAAGGAGAGACGCCAGGCAGCATCAGACATAACTACCCTCTTATTTGCAGGAGGAAGCTTGTTGACCTGAGGGCATTTTAGGCATCTGTGCCACATCCATATTTTGCCCTCTGACTCCCCCCCCAGGTGGAAGTCTGGAAGCTTCCTGACTGAGATCGTCAGACTTCCCTGCCGGTGGGTGTAGCAGTAGACATGAGCCTCTGGCGGCATTTCGCAAAAATGACACCGGTAACTCTATAAGAAATACTAACAATCAGTTCTGGTGTAGGAAATTGAAAGTTGGTTATACTACAGAATCAAAGTAATTTAAAAGATGGAACTACTGTTACCAGTTTATAAATGAACACCTAAGCACTGATTAAACTCCCATAATATTCACTTGACCCAGCTTGCAAAACAAGAGTCAATTTACTCCAATTTTGACTCAATGAAGCCAAAGGCAGCTGTTGATACGAATAAGAATTTGACCCAGATAAGCCACCATGTCAGTCTAATTTGGTACCAGTACATATTAGTAGTAATATCAGTCCATACCTTTTTTTTAGAGTAGCTTGTCATATTCTAATAGACTGATACCATACCAATGAGGTCTACTATTAGCTTAACTTGAAACTGTCGGGTTAACAACTACATCAAATACTAACCTGATCAAATAATTGTTCTCGCAAGAATCGTCCTAGAGGCTTATCACAGCTCCCATAGTACTTTATACGCAATAGATGGGCCCCCTCACATGCCGTCTTTTTCCAGTCACACCTTGAAGAGAGAGAAACAAGTATGCTCTGGTTATCTGACGGCGAAGGGAGATAATCCCCCTTCATTGGCATGTTATCATTCTTTGTAGGTCTAGAAACATCCACACTCAGCGAAGAATCCCGTTGCTTCTCAACAGTCTCATTTTGGGATGGTAAAAAGCTCTCTGAGAGAAAACCAAAAAGGCTGTTGCTTCTACTCTCTAAACAAGGTGGCAATATCGTGCCATCCTCATTTTGGGATTGTGGCAATGGTGGATTTGGCTTCACTACAGCTATAGATCGTTCAACAACAGATGGTTTTTCGGGCAAACCAACGAGTAAAGGGGTCTGGGGTAGTTCCGGAAGAGTGGCCCCTTCATCTGCAAGAAATGATGTTTCGAGCGCAAGGTGATAGGCAGCAAATATTGCATATTGGATCACATGTTTCACCTTTTTCAGTTCGTTGCCACAGGCTCCCCTCAGTAGAATCTATGAAAAAAATTTGCAAAATGCAAATAAAAAGTTTGATGAAACCCATGAATAATAACCAAAATTAAGGAAGAAGAACTCTTTTACGAGAACTGGGAAAACAAAGATATATATAAGCCAATGACTTTACCAAAATGAACTCAAATTTGTATATTCAAAAGATTGTTCCTTTCATCGATGTAACCCATGAATAAATGAAAATAATAAAAGAATACTCATGGACCAAATTTTAGTATTCGTTTTTGCCTTCTTTGCTAATTTTCCTTTTCCATATTTTTTTGGGAGGTGTATTCATTTTGCAGTGGACAGCACCAGCAAGTTACTGGTCAAAGCTGGTCCCTAATTAGAAGAATGAAATAATAATGAAGAACACCCACTAACCGTGCAACCAAAGGGCCTGGCGCAGTCTTCGAAAAACATAAGGTTCTTTAACAATTTCTTCCCTTCACCGGCACTACCATGCTCTTCTAGAAACTTCTCAACATGGAACAGTTCACACTGCCCTAACTGAGGTTTTGAGAGATGGTCAATTGAAGGCACGATCTGAGCCCCAGTGCAGCGTGCTATGCGCTCTAGGAGCGGCCGCTTGATGTTGAGAACAAGTGAGATGTTACGATTGAGAAACAGGTCTTGCGCGCTACGGGAAACAGCCTTCTCCACCAATAAAACATCTGGTCGGTGCACCTGTATCTTTGCAACTGCCATTCTCAAGTACTCCACTTCCTATACAAATCATAAATAGAGAGATATAAAATCGTTATTCCATTTCAATTTGCAATTAAGAAGCAACAAGGGAAATATGCACCTGCTGTAACAAGGTATCAAAACTCGAAAGCAAGTTTGAAACACGCTGATATTCTAGGGCTCCTCCAAGAATGAGAATGCGAGGCTTCACAATTTTTGTAGCCATTCGCCGGTGAGCCACGTTTTTCTTGCAAACAACTCCTTTTACAACCACACTACGAGATGCCAAGAGGAGGGTAAGCTAAGTGCTAACTAGAGAAGTTTAGAATAAGTAAAAATGACACAAATATAAATTGATAGAAAACAAAAAGACGCAGCACAGTTATCTAATAAAGTTACAAACAATACTGTTTAAAAGTAGCAAGTCATCTGACATAGGTTATAGAATTGAACCTTTTTTTTGTTTTTCAAAAAGAAGTTCGCAGATTTTGTCTGCGAACCTGAATTTTAGCCTATTTAATGCTCGTAGCAAGACTCAAGATCGCAGATTTTGTCTGCGAATCAAAAACAGGTTCACAAAAATTGTAGATGATTTCCCCAGGAATCAAAATTTGCAATTCAGGTTTTGTTTCCATCGCTTCTAATTTACAGATTACTAAAAAAAGGTCAAGTAAATAATTCATTAAGCCACTAGATGTAATGACCTAGTCATTGCTAGCATTACTTGCACAAATAATATTTTGCTTAATAGTGGTATAATGCAGAATGGCATATATTATGCCATCAAGTAAAGTTATTTTATTTTGCCAAATCAGGTTGTTTACCCATATGCGATATAACTAATATTACCACTTTTGAGGTTTTTTAAAATTCTCTTTACTTCATGTTTTAATAGCAAAACTGAGATTAAATCAAAGGCTATAACACATTTGAGCTCAAACTGATGCAGTATTGATAAGACGAGTTTATATCAAGATAAAAACTGGCTTAAATGCTCTCAATAACACAAATGACGCTTATATGGACTCAAATATAGTGCTTAGGTTGACAATCTAGGGAACTAGTAATAATACTGCAGTAGACATTTTGCCAACCAAATAAATTATAGTAAGTCATACCTACTGCTCACGGGCAGAGGCATAAATTTTTCATTGGGGGGGTCAATGTTTAGCAAGCTTTTCAAATTGAGACAGAAACTATAATATGGGGGTCAAAGGTGGACATAATTAGTATATACAATGGGGGTCAATCATGGTTGAAACTGTAATATTTTCCGAAAATTTATAAAACAACATATAGCAACACAATTATTTGAGATATAAATGGGGTCAATTGACCCCGATTCCTCGCATCTAGATCCGCCATTGCTACTGCTATTGCACCTGATAAAGTAATAATCATCTAACGGATTTATCACGTAGAACAAAAGTTAAAATTAAATGCATAGGTCATACCTATCACTTGGGCGTCCACATGCAATGCACTTGACCTTCACATATCCACCCGGGTCCATCCCTTCTCCCTTGCTCATATCCGGTTTTAAAAGCGATGCAGCATCCCATGCCAAGCGTGTGATTATATCCAACCACCCGTCATTTCCCTCCTCGCCTTCCCCTGTCAGCACATTTTCGGCCTTTAGCAGCTGACAAATCAACGCCCTGAAATGCCCGTCTACGACAGTCTTAATTGCTCTCTTGTGCTCCTCTGCCGATCTCTCTCTGCAAATAAGATGTGCTTGCTAGGTATCAAAGATTATCTTGTAGAAATTTTAGTTATGGCACGCGTTTCAAGAGTTAAATGCTGGTATTCAGTGTTTGATGAAGTTCCAAGTTGCAATTCCGCAAAAATACCTCTAGTTACTTCATAGTGTTGTTATGGTACACTAATCTACAATGGGATCAGTATAAAGCCAAAAATTTAAGCCCACTGGGTTATCCAAGTTAGGGAGCTTAGTTCACCTTATCCCAAGTTAACCCCCTATTCACTAGCCTTCATTTTATTGTTTTTTTTAGTTATATATTAATTTTTCATTTTAGGTTAATCCTGGAATCCTTGGATTATATGAAATTTGAAGTTTGCCCAGATAAGATTGACGACAACAACAACAACAACAACAACAACAAAGCCTTTAGTCCCAAACAAGTTGAGGTAGGCTAGAAATGAAACCCAACCGGTGACTGGTTTCATTTCCATAAAAAGGTTGTATTTTACATTGGCTCGCCACGCCTATCACAACCCTCCTACTTTTTCCTGGCTTGGGACAGGCTGTGTAGAAACTACACAGGCGGAGTTCCAACATAAGATTGACGAACCAGACAAAAATTTTGTAACTATGCAAAAACATGAAGTAGAATACCTGCTGGGAAATAGACCACCAAAACTGTTGGTACGTAGGTACCGCCACTCCTCCCCAGCAGGGCCTGCATCATCTTCCTCATCTAAAGGGACTTCTCCCTCCTCTCCCTCCTCTCTGTCATCAGGTTCAGGCGGGACCCACAGCAACCGGTTATTTTCAATGTCAACTGTGTTCTCTTCTATATGTTCTATTCCATACAAGGCTGAATGGGAAGTGGAACACTCGTCGACACTATAGCCTTGGCTTTCTCCAGTCTGATCAGAGATAAAGGAAGAGGTGAAGACTGTGCTTTCGGCATGAACTGGAGAAAAAGGAAGTTTCTGGTCGGAACCCGCATCGACCTGTACTTGATCTGCTTGATAGGGCTCATGAGCATTATGGAAATCAACAAGGGTATAATAGTCATCTGGATTCTGGCACTGGACTGTTTCTGAATCAGAGCGAAAACCACTGTATTCGTCATCTTCGTCGTCACTCCTATTACACAAAGGGGCAAAAATAAAAAGTAAATAAATAAAAAAAAAAGTTAGCCAAGTATTGAAAATTTGGAAGGATTTGTTCAACCAAAAGTGCTTCGAATTCAAATTAGGAAAAAGCCA
The DNA here is from genome assembly GCA_025461045.1 of Carex parvula. Lineage (NCBI taxonomy): Eukaryota > Viridiplantae > Streptophyta > Magnoliopsida > Poales > Cyperaceae > Carex > Carex parvula. Next base: position 225,656 of record JAJGRW010001346.1, read on the forward strand.
TTTGGTATAATAAGAAATGGCTAAAAATAGCATTAAAAGATATCCAGGACTAGGCATGACAGTTAAAATTGTCTTGTGACTGAAATGTAGTACTAACTATTATTCACTGTTCTTTCATTTAGAAACCCTGGTTCCCGAAATTCTAAGAACGGAACACTAATTATTTTCTGAAGGATCGCAAATTTTGTCTGCGAAACAATTGTTGACAATGTCTGCCATTGTTAAAATTTGAGAGAAAATAAAATCTCGACAATCGCTCTGTTTCTATTACTATAAATATAGAAAAATGTTGGTCCTTGTTTCCTCATTTTATGGTCTCTTTTCTAACTTTCCACAAAGATGAAGTGTCACCAGTAACCACAAGTACAAGTTGAAAGTGCCAATACCAACCAGCTGCTACAGTGCATATTTTATCCTTAAAAGAAAAGATGCCTAGGTAAGCAGTTCACACTATATTAGTAAATGTAATTGACAGTTTTACCACAAGAGAAAAACTTAGTTCATTATAGAGTTTTGTATCAGCACTATACTCACAAAATTCTAAATAAAGAAGTACAAGATGAAAATAAAAAAAATATAATGAATGGAATAAAACTAAGAAAATATTACGCGTACCTGTTCAAGCTACACTCATAGTGCTCACACACTGTGTCTGTATCCTTCTCAGCCCTTCCCGGCTCAAAAAACTCCTCCATCTCAGGACAAGCATCAGCAGCAATTGCTTGACCATACCGCACATACTCCGCAGCGGCACAATCGTAATTCTGATCATTCCCATTTGAAGCAGATGCGACGGACCCACCTGTCAGAGTACTCACGGTTTGTCCGGTGGAGCTTGTTTTGCTACTCTCCATGCTAACAGATGAGAGACTCGGACTGAGCATCCCATTTCTACCTGCACCAGTTGACGCTTCCTCCCTCTGCTTGAGGCAAAAATTACAAACCCGTATCATCTTCTCCCCTTCAGCCTGGTCAGAACGAGACTGACGTGGCACGAAAGTGGTGCACTTGGAGCAGAAGACACGGCCACATAAGCGGCAGTGGTGGCGCCGGTTGATCAAGTTGAATTGGGAATCACAATCATAGCAGACACGACAGCTCTGATCAGGCATCCAAAAGTCACGTGGGAGGTTGTTACTAGGGTTAATGGTAGGGTTGAGGTGGGGGTTGGGCTTGGAATCGGTGGGACCCGCATCTGACATGCTTCTCCTAGGTGGAATCCATGATTTGACTATGTCAAATAAGTCAGGGAAGTGATTTTTCGCATCTGAGGCTTCCATTTTTTATCAGAATTTATCAGAAAGCTCATTATCACACATTTGCCAGGTGAGAAAGGAGAGAATTTTGCTTCAGATTTATAGGTGGTTCTCAAATTACTCCCGGTGGAGTAAATGGCTTCTCTTGAACTCCCAACACATCTGCAAATCTATTTTTTATTAGTAGAAAGTATACATCTATTTCACTTATTGAGTGTATCTTTATTCTAGGAAAGAAATCATTTATAAATCTGTGTACTATTAGTTGTAAACCAGAAACCACTCAAGCTCAAATCCCTGGTTTTTCCAATTCAGAATTAATCGCCGTTTGAATGAAAAAAGGGAAAGAGGAAACAAAGCTTGCATGCAAATATTTGAGTAATTCTAAATTCTAGCTATTATGTAATCCCATCTAGAATTAATTTGCATAAAAAAACGAAAAAAAAAAAATTGAAGATCACACCTGGGTTTGAGCTACACTAGGATCAGAAGAGATTTATTCACTCCAACAATTAAAAAAAAAATCAATTAATTAAAAAAAAAATTTACTCACACAAATAAGGAAGAAAAAAACAAGCGCTACTCTTCCAGAAGAAACTAAGGTGTGATTGCCAGAGGTGCGAGACAGCGCAGCAGAAGAGAAGAGAACTCACGGATTAAATTAAAGCAAAGCAACTTTTCCTAAAAAGGAAACGTTTTCTGAAACAGTCCTGAAGAGGAAACGTTTAAAATAAATACCTTGGGTAATTATTTATCGTTCCCAGAAAGCAGAAAGTTTCTCTTTTCTGCGGCGAGAAGCAAAACCTCCTCTCTGTCCCCAAATTTCCTTCCTTTTGTTTGTTTCTCGCATCTTTTGTGTGCTTCAAATTATTAATATTATAATATTATTTTTTTTTTGGTAAAATATGCTTCCAATTAATTAGAAGCAAAGAGAAAACTCACTCACATAGTCACATGGGTTAACACTGTGACTAGGATGTATTGCTAGCATTTAATACTAAGTGCTTTCTTGTGGGACCACTCACACTGATTGCTTGGAGTCTTGGACTGTTCTCTATTTCCCTCAGGGCTTTGATCTTCTCCAATAGTATGGATGCAGCACAGCACTATACAAGATCTAGAAGGACCATTCATTATCGGACGGTAAATATTGAATCTAGTTTCCTGGAGATTATATAGGCAGTGTTGATCGTTGCCATCTAATCTGAAATGAACGGTACATATTGCCTAAGAGGGTCCAATGTAACGCGTACGACTGAAGAGTAACCATATCAAGTCAATTCGTCCAAGAGGGCTTTTCTTTTTCTCGCTTTTCTTTTTCTCGCCTTTTTTTAAATTCATCGCCAGATCATTCAAAGTGGAGGTGTCCATTCTGTTAAGGACTGCGCAAATCCACAAGAACTGCATTTTTTTTTTTCTGTGGTTACAAAACAATGCATGTAGTAGATAATTTATAGGAGGTCAATTTGGATCCGATGTCCATCGGATTCAAAGTGAGTTTGATGGGTTCGATGACTGTCCGATCTACTTTAAGATTTGCATCTGCAATTTTTGCGTTTGCTTTAAAATTTGTGCACACGAATCTTAAAGTGGATCGGACGATTCTGAAACCCATCGGACCCAAGTTGTTCTCAATTGATAGATGCAGTTCCTGAATTAATGGAGAAGTTTAAAGGATACCAAATTATTATTTTATCATACGGTATCAATTTTTTTATTGTACATATTTTTTTATTTAATTTTTAAAATGAAAACAAAATATAAATTTAAAATGAGTTTTAATTGAAAAGACAATAAATTGAATATATTTGTGAGATTTTAAAATTTAGAAGAGTAAATATGATATTTTAAATTTTAGAAGGGAAAATATGTTAATTTGAGTTTAAAGACATACATAAAATTATTCATCTATTTTTTTTTTGGGGGGGGTGGGATTTCAAGTATATCTCTTAAAAATTCCCTCATTACGTATTTCCCCTCTGAAATGCACAATGTCATATTTACTCTTTTAATTTATAAAAACTCACAATTTATCTATTTTATTATCTTTTCTATTAAAACTCATTTTAAATTTATGAAATACTCATTTTACCTTTCATTAAAAAAAACTAGTAACATGTTTCATAAAAATATCAGTTGAAGTTTTGGAGGGCAAATGGTTATTTCTCTATTCTTTATGCTTACATAAGCATATACCTGACTGTCAATGTGAGAGTGGCATAAGTATAAAAAGGACCCATTTGCCCTCGAAAACCGTCTAATTGGAAGACTGACATTTTTTTATCACATGCTACTTTTTTTTAATGAAGGGTAAAATAGATACTTCATAAATATAAAATATTAAAATAAGTAAATTTGTGAGTTTTTGAAGTTTAGATGGATAAATAGGATATCATGAATTTTAGAGGGAAAAATACATAATTTCCAAGTTTTTAAGTGTATACATGAAATTTCCCCCTTTTTTAATGATGATATCACTAGGGGTGTTCATTGGGTCCGGTTTAGTCGATTTTGAACCGAACCGAATTAGTTTGGACCAAATGGTTCAGTTTGTTCAGTTTAATAGTTCGGTTTGGTTTCTTTTTAAAACCGAATTATAATTTCGGTTCGGTTCGGTTTGAAAATTTTCAAAATCGAAATAACCGAACCGACCAAACTTTTATATATTATGAATTTTGTCCGGACCGTCCCGGTTTTTCTTAATGCCCGGTTTAATTCTTAATATACTTCGGTTTATTATAAATCAATTGCTTTAAATAAAAAAATAATATATTTTGGTTTGAACCGAACAAACTGAAAGAAAACTTTGGTTCGGTTCAGTTTGGTTGCAATGCTAAATCGGTTTAGTTCGGTTCTATTTTAAATACCTAATTATTACTTTAGTTTGTCTAGTTCGGTTCGGTTTCAACTGAAAATGATTTTCAACACCCCTAGATATCACATTATTTTTATTGTACGAAGTCCAGCAAGTTTAAGTTTGTGGCAATTGCAACCGTTGTTTTTTTTTTTTTCTATTATTAAATCTCATCCCAAATGCCTAAATTCTGATGAGAAAGTGAAGTTTGCGTCGTCGGTTCCTTGGTTGTATGTATTTGTTTGGCATTATGTGGAAAGATTGGTACCAGAAGCAAATTCTCTAGGCCCCCTCAAGCATGTCAATATCTTTTAGTTAGGCTATGGTATTGATTCAGGTAGATCATATGAATTAAAAATGGTATAGTCAATGAACTACGTTACTGTGATGGGTGCCGACTAGTAAAGAAATACGAAAACATGATGTGTCACTATCTTGGTTACCTAATTTGCTTGATTTAAATAATCATGTTTACATCATAGCTAAGATATGGTTCTTTGTTTGATTGTTTGTTCGAAATTCAGTATTTTTTTTAGAGATTAGTTGAAGAACTTTAATCTCGTAAATTTTTATAAATATTTACTACTTCAATTAGTAATGTTGTATAAATTAAAAATCGCATACTAATCTTTTATTCAATTTCTGACGCACACAGATAAAAAAATGCACACATGACTCAATTTTTGTATATATAATATATTTCCTAATATGTACAACTTGTATGTGAAGAGATTTTATAATTTTTTTTATTTCGGATGTGATTTGCTCCACTAATAGTTACAAGTGAGCTAATTATTTGTTTTCTTAAAGAGAAAGATGAAAATCTAACACTTTAAATCAAATAATCATAAAAGATATTTCATCTGAGTTTTGAATTAAAACATTAATCATTTTTTGTTACTAGATTAAAAATTAATTCTTAAAAGTGATTTTTTATTAAACAAACTTTTAAGTTATTTGATAACACATCTTCACATTTTTTTTATCTAATTTGTAACCAGTGGCCCCTAGATTTGCCGATATTTTTATTAATACCCCAAAAAAAAAAACAAATTATCAAATCTGTCCCCACCTCAAACTTATTTTTAAATCTACCCCAACCGCCAGTCTGCTGGGCGGTCCAGATCCAGAGCAGACCGCCCAGCCACTGGGCGGTCCACTACCCATAGCTGACCGCCCAGGGAGCGGGCGGTCCACTTTTTTTTTTTTAAGAGACTATGAACATCAAGATGCTGAATTCTAATGTTAAAAATTCGAATTTTGTTTTAAATATTAGTTATATTACTTCTTTTAAGCATATTTATACTAAAATACGCTAAATCACTTGGAATTATGTTAAATTACGTTGAATTACACTAAATTATGCTAAATAACGCTAAATTACACTAAATTACACTAAATTACGGTAAATTATGCTAAATTACATATGAATAGAGACGATATCTTCACTGAAAAGGCGAAAAACGACGACGAAACTTCAAACGGTCATAAAACGGCGCTCGAGTGTCCGATTTCAGCAAATGACCACTTTTCGGAAAGCTTGAGAAAATATGCATGCGTCCGTGCCAGCAATGCTGGATTCCAAAATTCAGAATCGCCAAAAAAACAAAGGGAAGACTCTCAAAACTTGAGTTGAAGTTTCCGATTAAGATTTTCATTTCTATTATTTAATCCAAGTAATACAGTAAATTAGTTACATAATGAACTTGTAGAATACCAATTTTTACTATTTTTGGAATTTTTTTACTATTTTTTATGATTCATGAAAGATGGCACAAAATTGGTCTACTTTAGCGTAATTTTGCGTAGTTTAGCGTAATTTACCGTATTTTAGCATAATTAGCGAAGTTATTGTTATTTAGCGTAATTTAGTGTAATTCAACGTAATTTAACATAATTCCAAGTAATTTAGCGTATTTTAGTATAAATATGCTTAAAAGAAGTAATCTAACTAATATTTAAAACAAAATTCAAATTTTTAGCGTTAGAATTCAACATCTTGATGTTCATAGTCTCTTAAAAAAAAAAAAAAAAAAGTGGACCGCCCAGTGGCTGGGCGGTCTGCTCTGGATCTGGACCGCCCAGCAGACGGGCGGTTGGGGTAGATTTAAAAATAAGTTTGGGGTGGGGGTAGATTTGATAATTTTTTTTTTGGGTATTAATAAAAATATCGGCTAGATTTGCTAATAATACGAATAATATTTTCATAAATTTTGTATTTGTCACGCCCCGGCGGCCGGGCCGGGCATGCGACGCGACAGAACGACATTCTCGCATCCATCCGCCGTCATGTCAACCTACATCGCAACAGAAAGAAACAAAAATAATGCGGAGTCAGCTTAACGACGCAGCTTCTCTATAATTGACTTAATAACAGTAAGCAACAATTTCAATAGGATTGGATTAATCCACACAATTAAATATCAAATTATGCCTGCATATTTAACTGACAATATCAACTGGGTCTAGGTTTTCAATAACATCAGTTTCATTCCAGTTGGAATCCCTGAAATAGGCGATTCCCAGTATTCCAGTCTATTAAAAACAATTTCAATCTTCGGACCCCATATTCCAGTTAAATACACCATCACAATCTGATTATCCAATCAACCATACAAATCGAAAACACAGATTATAGAGAAGTCTGATTACCTGATAGCGATCAATTCAGAAATCCAAATCAGATTGCAATCAACAGTTCAGAATCAACGCGACGTAGTCAGAATTCCAATCGAACAAACAATCAAATTATAATCAATATCAAAATAAATATTTACATAATTAACTCTCTTTCTTTCTCTTTCATTTTTCTCTGTTTTTTTTTTCAGTTTTGAATCGGTAAGGAGAGAGAGAGAGAGAGTTAAGAGGTTTAATAGGGAGAGGGAACCCACGTGAGCCGCGTGGCATAAGTGCCCCGTTGGCTTTTTTTTTTTTTTTAGTTTAAGCTTTTTATTTATAACCTTTAGATTTTAAATATTATAAAAACATCAAAATAAATTCAAGAAAATTTACTAAAATTACCGGGTGTTGCAGTATTACATATGAAAACAATGGCATACGGTCTCATTTTTTTTCTTTTTCTTTACGTAATAAGTATGACTTCAGTTATAACTGCCCCGTAGTAATAAGTTTCGTGTTAATTTTTGGTAATTTTATCTCGTACTTCTGTCAGGGATGTAATAAAGCATACATACTTATTTTTGTCTTTTTTTTAATCTGTTATGTGTAATTTTACACAAGAGAATCTAACCCTTTGGTTATTTTGAATGTAATTTGGTTAATTTATAGTTAAAATAACGTCTAGCTAGTTAGCTATTTTTTGTACGGAAGATTAGAGAAGAAAATTAGTCACTGTTACGAGTTTTATCATGTGACGTCACATCACAATACGTCACGTGTGTCAATTACGTGATCTGACTTGCGTGTCGCATGAAATGACTGTTTTTTATCATTGTAGTAACGTTACTTCATGTCACGTCATACAAATTTATCCGGTCACATCACGTGACACACTACGTGATCAATTTTTTCAACATTATTTTTTAATTATAATATATTTTGTAATAGTTTCTTATTATTTGGTATATTCTGTTATTATTTTCTATGAACTAACTTAAATTTTAAAAATAATAATTAAACATGATCATCCACGTCACATTTGATACGTCACGTGTGGTCATATACGGCGTGATTATACCTAACGTGACTATTCATATGATGTGACTATTCTCTACCATTTTAGTCACGCCACGTAAAAATAAATTTTGATCTTGATCACGTGCCGTGATGCACTGTGATTAAGTAAAAGTGTGTTAGTCACATCACGTCACATTTATCTACCGCGAAGATCACATTTCATTCATCAAATAAGAAAAAAGAAAATCACTTAAAATTTGTTGGACTCCATATTTTGTCTAATTTTTATCTGATGATATATGATTACTATTTTTGCCGCTCACAGATGTAAAGAAAAGCATAGCTTCATTCTTGTCATTTTTTTTGTTACCTAATTTGTAACTAACCCATATATTAACAAATTCCATGTTATATTTTCCTTTTTTACAACAACTTTCCGTTGTAAGTTGTGCCACGTAGGGATAAAAATAAGCACACAAAATGGGTTTTTTCTCTTTCTTTTTTAAACCTAATATGTATGCCTTTACACAGCATAGTCATAATCTTGATTATTTGGGTGTGATTCGGACTTCATTAAATGGATTAAATATGAATGCCAATGCATGCGCAATTCTGAGTTCATTTTGAGCCCAATCCAAATGGGCCTAGACTTGTCTATGTTTTATTAGACTGGACTAAAGCCTAATATTATAACAATGTCTTTACTCTTTAGTTCTAATTTATTAGGTTGAATTGGAGCCCAACGGAATAGACAAACATTTGATTTTGACATTAGCAATGCACAAAAATGTTGTTTGGAACAGGCATTAGTTTGTGACCTGTTTGTGGTTGTTATATTGATGTCACTTGTCAGATATATCATATGTTTCAAATTGAAATTAAGTTAGAATAAGCTTTTGGTGTACTGATAAAAGATCATATTTTTCTTGTAAAAAGTTGTATGCTTAAATTCTGAATGAGGAATTATTTATAAATATAAGACAGTTGAGTGGCCCAACCATTTTCTCAAGAACAATAAGAAAAAATATTTGGAACTAAGTAATTAAAGAGCCTGTAAAGCCTTAACTACATATTATGTATTATAATGCATTGGGAACTTACAATATTCACATGACTGCTGTGAAATGTTAAATTTTTATTTTTTTTCTGACAAAATATTTTGATCACTATGACACTATATGTCCAAAATATGCCTTTTTCACATATTAAGTGTACAGAGAAAAAAAATGAGAGAATATATACGTACCTTTTGGAATATTTGAGGAAAAAAAACAATGGGAAATAATCTAAATAAAAAAAACAAAGGCCTTGATTGAGCTGGATAAACATGATTTATTGATTTAGGATTTTGTCGATTGAATACTTAGGAATTGCATACTTTTTAGGATTTCTCAATTGAAGGATTTTCCGATTAGATGTTTGAATTCTACTGGAAAACTAAACTAAAAGAAAGTGCGTAAAATCTAGGAACAAAACGAGGCAAGGGATGCTTGGGCACCTAATTTCACAACATAAAGAAATAAAAACAAACTGAACAAATCGAGGACTGAATCAATAAGCAGATGACGCAGCGGACAGTTTGGCACCGGATTTAGAAACATAAAGCAAAATATGAAAAGAAAAATAAATCTATCTATGATAATGAGAGACGAACGAATCGACACAGGATTGGATTGTACCGGGATTAGATCGAACAGTAACTAGCGGGAACCCGATTCGATCCATCTCAGCTCAGGTTGTTCCGTTACAAATTAATAAACTTAATTATTAGTCAAATGTAATAGTCAATGGTAGAAACCCTCTAAAACTGTTATGAATGTAATAGTTTATATTGAAATTCTCTAAAAGTCATGTTGAATCCTCTAAATTGTCTAGAAAGATGAAAAACGTGTATAGAAAATAATGTCATTAAGTAATAGCAGAGTGTGTAGAAAGTTTCTATGAATTTATATAATGTGTAAGAAGTCTTTTGAACGTAAGAGAGAAAGAATATTAATAAAAATAAATTTTCTGGCATAGTGTATTCTCTCTTTAACTACTAAAATATATTAAGTTGACTTTTATTTTAAATCAATCCTATCATGTTCTTCTACAAAGAGAAATATCTTTAGTACAAATCTACCCCTCCCCCGTCCCCTCTGACTATTAGCAATTGACTTGTGTTTGTGTATGTATGGTACTTTTGCTGGATTAAATCTAAATTACTTCTCTAAACATTTCTTCTAAACTGTCAAAGTCAAAATTGAGAGACCAAAAAATTATGCCATTGCATCTTACTATTGAGACTGCAAAATAGAGAAAAATAAATCTTCAACAGTACTGAATACTTTTCAAATCTGCATTCGTTGTTCAAGTGCTTTTTTTAGTTCCAAAACAAATTTTATTAAAAACTGAAGAGCAAAATTTTAAGATTTTTTTTAAGTAAACGTTAGAGGTCAAGCCATCAAACTATTTAATAGTCATAACAAAATTTCACATCCGGATTTCGAACTTACAATCTTTCATACAAAGATCATTATCTTTGTCACTAAATCAAATAGTGGTTCTCAAATTTTAAGAAAGTTACACGTTAGCTCTTTTATGCTAATTAAACGGAAGAAACAAAAACAAATAATACAAGTCATATAGTTGGTTTACCACAAAATAATATAACGCACGTATTTGATATATATCACTAAAAAACTATGAAATTATCATTCTAAATTCTAAGCACTCACGTATTTATTTAATTAATTAAAAACTAATATTAAACATGTTTAATATTGTATAAATATGATTATGCACCTAATTAGATCTCTTCTCCAAACCCTAATTTACCGGCGACAGTTTCCGACCATGCGCCGCTTCTGATAAGCCTAAATAATCGCTATCAATAACGTACCATGGATTATTTTAGGTGATTTCAACCTTTTCAGATCAGTCGAGGATACAACTGGAGATTTCAAGAACTTGAGTACTATGATGGACTTCAATAATTGTATTGATGAGTCAAGTCTAATAGATGTCCCTATGTCCCTATGCAGGAAAGATTCTTCACTTGATCAAGCAAGAGACCCAATTCAACATTGTCCAAATTGGACAGGGTTATGCTATCCGGCTACTGGAATGACTTGGGGGCCTCTTACGACCTCGGGGATTTATTGGCGGCAGTTTCCGACCATGTGCCGCTTTTGATGCGTTTACGGCTGCATCTAAATCCTCCTAAAAGACAGTTCATATTCGAAATCTTTTGGCTAAAATACAACGACATAAATGAGGTTGTGGCTTAGGCATGGGCTTCGGTCATAGCAACTAACCTTTTATGCTCTTGATTCTGATTTTAACTGCTCGTGATCAATATGACACAGATTTGGGGCTTCAATGGATGAATTCAAAGAAGGACAAACAAAAGAAGAAGAGACATGCAAAGGAAGGGAAGGGGTTATGGATGATTATGGGTTCCAAATCCAATTGGTCTGCGCGAAGATGATCAAGAAAGAGGAGTCAGTGCCAGGATCAGGTTATTCAGCAATAGGGGTTAGTGTTGCCGCAAAGGACAGGACAATCAGTGAGGCCAAGGCAAATATGCCCTTTTCATCGCCTTGGTCTTCTCTCAAGACCTCAAGGAGTGGAAATTTAGAATTGGAAGGGAGTACAAACGTGAGAAAAATGAAAAACTATGTGATGAGGAACGCTCGCAACAAAATGCCTGAATCGGGCCGAGTGAGGTTCATGCATTTGAGAGCCTTCATCTTATAAAGAAAAAGAAAGAGGATCTCATCCCAAATGTCTAAAATCCAATGTGATAGGGCCATGTTCTCAAGGCTCTCACTAGCCACTCACGGGCCATAAATGAACCGAGATTCGGACCTCCTTGAGAGACCAACTCGGGATCAATATGAAAAGTTCGGGCCTCATAAAAAACCAGGCCCAACAAAGCCTCATGCGATATGGGTCCAGCCCGAACACGGCCTTTATGCTGGATAACTGTTCTAATGGTTAACATAACCGTCCTGTGCTCTCCCCTAACCGCCATGACAACACAGAATAACGGTTATGGGACGACCTATATAAGATAGAACGGCCCATTGAAAAGGGGTCGAATTTTTTGCCTACCTAAAGCGAGATATCACACAGTTTAGAGTCCGAATATCTCAAACCACAATCATTCCCATTTCAGGAACCGATGTCATCAATCTCGGCCTGCCACTCCGAGACTGGACGAGCCCAACCCGAAGATCCTTTTCACATAACGACCCATAGCAGACGAGGGTGTTCCCTGATGTTAAGATGAAAGCAGCTCCTCCCTCGTTAGGTTGCTTAAAAGAGCCATCTGTGCAGCACCTGAATTGTGTTGAGGATAAGTGCGAAGGGGAATGCACTATTGAAGTGTGAGTTGCCTGTGGTGCTGTTAGTAGGTATGAGGTGAGGCTTGCAGTCTGAATCATGAGCGAAGCAGCACTTAATGTGTTGCATGGGTCAATGCCTTTGTGACCATACAAATTAGAGCAACGGGACTTCCAAATCTGCCAAGCTGTTGTTACAAACATTGCGATGTGCTGATCTGAGAGTGTACCAAAGATTGAGTAGGTATGGCGGGTGAGGGGGATAACGTTCGCAATCCCAACGGGCACGCCAGCCAAGTAGCTCTTGCATGAGGGCATCTAAAATAAGGCGTGCATGACATCGTCAGTAGGGTCGTTGCATAGCGAGCAAGCTTTTGGTATTGTATCAAAACGTCATGCAGCATGGCGCCAACTGGAATTGCATTGTGTAAAGCCTTCCAGAAGAACATGCGAACTCGAGGTAAAATACCTTGTATTTTCCATATTTTAATCCACAGATTTTGACACCTGAGTTGGCACCATAGTCCATAGGGCGCGGGTTTAGAAAGTTGGCTGCATCTGGAATAGCATCTGGTGAGCATTATTTACTGTAAAAAATTCCATTTGATGCCCATGTAAATTAACATGAGGCTGTCAGTTATATTTGGTCGGAGCACTAAGCTTGCATGTTCTGTGGCAATGGTCAAGGCCGTGGATAGGCATAGAGAGAGAACTGACTGTGAGGGAGTGTTGCCTTACAGTGGTGAGAACGGAGTAGGTCCGATGCCCATCGGACCTACTTTTAGGTTCAACGAGCATGATGACCGTCCGATCTAATTTAAGTTTGTGTGCACGAAAATTGAAACAGACTTGCACGAATTGTAAAGCGTTATGCACGAATCTTAAAGCAAATCGACGGTGATTAAACCCATCGAACCACAGTAGGTCCGATGCCCATCGGACCTACTCTGATCAAGTGTACAGTGGTAGGGACGGAATCTTGCCATCCATGAAATCATGGGTTGGAGAAAGCCGGACAAAGAACACCACTACCGATTATCCATCCATGATTTTAAAAATTACGTTTAACATCATAGTTAAGATATGGTTCTTTGTTTGATTGTATGTACGAAATTCAGTATTTTTATTAGAGATTTGAAGAACTTTATTCCTCGTAAATTTTTAAAAATATTTACTACTTCAATTAGTAATGTTGTATATATGAAAAAAAAATCTCATACTAATCTTTTGTTTCAATTTCTGACGCACACAGATGAAAAAAATGCACATATATATAACTCATTTTTTGTACATTTTTATCTAATATGTACAACATGTATGTCAAGTGATTTCCAAACTTTTTTTTTTTTTTAAAGTGAGCTATTTATTTGGTTTCTAGAGAGAAAGATGAAAATCTAGCACATCAAAATCAAATATCAATAAAAGACATTTCATCTGACTTTTGAATTGAAACATTAATTTTTTTGTTACGGGATTAAAAGTTTATTTTTAAAAGTGAATTTTTCATTAAACAAACTTATAAGTTAGTTTGAAGACACATTTTCACACTTTTATTTAATTTGTAACCAGTGGCCTCCTAGTTTTTCTCATAATACAGTTAATATTTTCATTAAATTTCTATTACATATGACAAACAATGGCATACGGTCTCATTTTTCTCTTAACCTAGTAAGTATGATCAATTTATAACTGCTCCGTAGTAACAAGTTTCATGTTAATTTTTGGTAATGCACATCTCGTACTTTTGTCATACGGGATGAAATAAAGCAAATACATACTCATTTTTGTCTTTTAAAAAAAAAATCTAATATGTACAACTTTACACTTGGGAATCTATAAGTCTGGTTATTTTGAATGTGATTTAATTAATTTATGTCTTGCATAATTAGCTTATTTTTTGTTGGCATAGAGATCATATACTTGAAATCTAGTCTTTACTAGATTTTACAAGGGGGACTTTACTAGATTTTACAAGGGGGATTTCAAAAATCTTGAAATAATGTATTTCCCCTCTAAAATTCATAATATCATATTTATCCCTCTAAATTTCATAAACTCACAATTTACTCAATTTATTATTTCTTCTATTAAATTCATTTTTAAAGTATAAATTACCAATTTTACTTTTCTTATTTAAAAAATGAAAAAAAATAAGTATAGCCTATTTAAGAGAAATATTCAGTCTTCTAATTGGTCGATTGTGAGGGCAAATGACTCATTTTGTTACTTGTGATGTGCACGCAAGCGTATGCCTAAATGTCATTGTGTATGCATTACATGTAGAGAAATGAACCATTTATCCTCGAAACTGACAAATTAGAAGATTGAACATTTTCTCGCACATCCTACATATTTTTATTTTTTAATAAATGGTAAATGGAGAGTTTATAAATATAAATGGGTTTTAATAGAAAAAGGTAATAAATGGATAAATTTGTGAGTTTAAAATCTAGAAGGGTATGCATCAAATTTTAGAGAGTGAAATACGTAATTTCAAGATTTTTGAGGGGTATACATCAAATTCTTCCATTTTACAGAAGTAGATTTGAGCCATTTCATTCCTCGAATAAGAAAAAGAAAATTACTTAAAATTTGTTGGACTACATCTTTGGTTTAATTTTTATCTGATGGCGGAGCTAATAAGAGAGAATTGGATCAGATCTCCATTTTTTTTTCAAACTTTTTTGTATTTATATACACACAATTTTCTATATATTTTGACGTAACATTATTTTCTATATATTTTAAAGTAAAATATTACGGATACTGTAAACAAAAATTTTATATGACTGACTACATTTACGTTTAATCTCTATAGTCCGAAAATTTAACTCCGCCGTATATATGATATATGGTTTCTACTTGCCGCACACAGATGGGTAAAGAAACGCATAGCTTTATTCTTTTTTTTTTTTTTTGTTACCTAACATGTAACTATCGCATATTAACAAATTCCATCTTTTTAAATAATTTCCTTTCTAAGTTATGCCACACGGGAAAAAATATAAGAACACAAATTGGTTTCTCTCTCTCGTTCTTTTATTAACCTAAAATGCATGACTTTACGCTACATAATTAAATCTTGTTTATTTTAATTAGGGCTGCACAAAAAATTTGTAGTTCGTAATTCGATTCGAGTTTGATTCGAAAAAGTTCGTAAAAAGTTTAATTCGAAATTGAGTTCGTTCGGAATGAATTCAAACCAAACTTAGTTCGAGATGAATTCAAACCAAACTCAAACTGGACCTAGTTCGTTCGAAATTAACTCAAACATGAACCATTAATTTTCGCTGATAATGAACTTTAATGTTTTATTGAGGATAATATTTGGTTTTGTAATAATTCTAAGACTTTGGTGATTGTTCTGTACTTCTATTGATATTTAAATTGTACTTTGAATACTTCGGATATTTGAAAACTTTGGTGATGTTGCTCCTGTTGTCTATTTGAAAAACTTTGGATTCTGTGATTGTACTGAACTTTAATTGATTGTACTAAACTTTGGTGTTTGATATGAATTTTGGTATTTGTAATGAATTTTGATATAAAGTTTGGTGTACTGTGTAATTAGAATTCAGAATGCTTGAGTTTTTCTTGAAGTGCTGTAATTTCGAACTATGACCCAGCCATAAGTCATAACTCGTAAGTCGTAACAAAGTTCGTAAAAGTTTGAAATTGAGTTTGTAAAAAATTCGATTCGAAATTGAGTTCGTTCGAAATTAATTCAAACCAAACTTAAACTAGAGGTAAGTTCGAGTCGGTTCGGTTCGTTTGCAGCCCTAATTTTAATTGTGATTGCGACTTCATTTTATGATATAAATCCTAGTGCCAGTGTGCAATTCTGAGTTTAATTGAGCCCAATGCAAATGGGCCTAGACTTGTCTATGCTTTATTAGACTGGACTAGAGCCTACTGAAATGGCATCTAAATATTTGATTTTAACATTATCAATGCACAAAATGTTGTTTGGAACCTGAATAGTTTGTTGACCTGTTTGTGGTGGTTATTTTGATGTCACTTTTAAAAAATATCTCATATATTTAAAATTAGAATCAAGTGAGAATCAGTTTTTAATTCAGTGATAAAAAAAAATCTGTGAAAGGTTGTAAGTTTTAAATTCAAATGAGAGATTTTTTTGTGAATATTAAACAACTGGATAGTTAATTTTCAGTCTCTTCTAAAAAAAAACAGAGAAATTGGAACTAAGTAATTAAAGAGCCTGTAAAACCCTTAATTACATATCCTGTATTATAGATAAATGCATTGTGAACTTACATTATCCACACAACTGCTGTGAAATGTTAAATTTGTTATTTTTTCTGACCAAATCTTTTCACTGTATGTCCAAAATACGCCTTTTCACATATTCAGTGTACAGGGAAAAAAAAAGAGGAGAAATAATATATAATACCTCTTGGAATCTTTGACGAAAAAAACAAAGGGAAATAATCTAAAAAAAAAATTGTGTCTGGATAAAGGATTAGAATTTCCCTGTCAACAGATTACATTTCTAGGTCTCAATCTTCTTTCGGTTAGAGGTAATTAATTAGTAGGGTTTTAGTTCAATATCCCTTTTGTTTTTAGAAAACAAAAGCAAATAATTTTTTATGTTAACAACAACGCTGACGTGTCCCAAGAACAGATAATGATTATATTCCTTGGGGAACACCTTTATATATACAAAAAATAGAAAGAAAAAAAAAAGTTACACCCTTCTCAACTTTAAGATAAGTTAATACTAGCCTACGGGCAAAAGCTTTAAAAGAAAAAAAAGATGAGTTAATACGTATATTAGAATTTCTTATTTAAAGAGGTTATGCATAATATCGACACAAATTTTATTACTCAAATGGATTATGCATCAAATAATGTAGTCCCATGAAGGATGTAATGTTTCCAACTGGACTGCTCTTGTTTATCCTCTAAGAATAACAGAGTATAAGCCCCCCACCCTCAAACAAAAAAAAAAAATGCCACAACATGAAGACATGAATTTCTATTCATTTATTGCTTATCAAATTATACTTTGCCAATAAATGTACAATTGTTAAAGGGACAAAGGCAGCTCAAAATATGCTACCCTTGTGAAAAGTGGAAAATACAGAAGAAAAAAATAACACAAAAGGAGAACTTATATGATAATTTGGCAGCAAAACTCAGAGGGGTTTTCTTTTTTCCCTCACATTGCTTGCACTAAATTAAAGCACAAATTCTCATCTACTATCTAACATGATATCAGAGCCAGATGGCGCCTGCTTCTTTGAGCAAAGGGACGAGCTTTCCGCTGAGATGCAACGACATGACCTGATCAGTCGGGCCCACCAAGCGACCACCAATAAACACTACAGGTGCAGGTGGGTTGCGGCCGATCATTCTCGCTAGGACCCACTCTATGTCCTTCCCTCTAGGGTCATGGTCAAGCTCATGGATTGCGGGGTTCACTCCGAGATCACAAAACAATCTCTTGACGGTGTGGCACATGCAGCACGAGCTCACGCTGAAGATCACGACGGCTCGGTCTGAAGCCAACTTGCTAACTCTATCCATCAAATTGATTGACAAATGAATAAATGCGAGTATATGTAACAAGGTTGGTTTCAATTTGGATAAATAAGAGCTAATTTTGTGGTGTATTGCTGTTTTGAGGCTTAGGAGTTGCTTATTTATAGAAGAGAAAAAGTGCTACGAATTGCAACTATCTTTTCAAGGGTTAATGTAAGATTTTTTTGGTCGGTTCCCTTTTTTTTTTTTTTTTTTTGTTGTTGTCTCTCTGTTATCATTGGATTGGAAGAGACGTTATTTTCTTATAGATAATGAAATGGAATTATGGAAACAGAATTTGCTTTGGCATAATTATTGCCTCTCTTCTGGAAATGATCTGAATCACCTTTGAGCATCTCTTTGGGCATGTGGCAAGTGGTAACACAAGATCTCCTTATTAATTGAAACACTTAATTATTCTTGAACTTTTATCTAGCTATAATTGCAAATCCTATGTCACCATTAAAGAAAAATCAATTGTACATGTCATCACAAATTGTTGGGGCTAATTTAATATCATACTATTTAGCTTTTGTTTAAAAACATGATGTTTAGATAGTACCTTTTCCTTTAAAAATTGGTCAATTTTACTATATGCATGCAATATATTTGATATATTTGATATAATTTATATATTCAATTCTTCAAACGAACATATTATACTGAGGTCAAAGTATATATTTTTTTTTTTGGTGAACTACAAAAAAAATGAATACCTGGTTTATTAAATAATGGAGAATGCTATGATAGTTTTGAAACAATTGCTAATAATATATCCTCTCCGTACAACACTACCAGTACCTGTTGCTATTAGCATAGAATCACTAATTGCTTGTGAAAGCACTTTATTTTTGTTTGCTTTGGAGCACAATATTGGAATTGGCCGAGTACTTGAAGCTAAGATAATTTATTTTAAAATGCCAACAAAAATTAAGAAAATATTTTAATTCGGAACCGCCTATATTTCTGTCTTGGAATAAATCTAGCTCATCGCTAATTGGTGTACCGATTCTGAAAAGCAAAAAACAATTTAACCAAATTTATTTTAGTTTGTCCCCAAAAATTCATGTTACCAGTGATGGCTTCTATTGATGATCAATTTCATACTATATGTCATCATATTTGCTACAAAAAATCTAAGAGTTTATATAGTTTTGAGAATATATGGTGTTTTTATTTCTTTTCTCTCTCATTTCACCTGCCACTTTAATGAACATAATGCACGAGTGAGGCTATGGTACTATATGCATACGCGAATTAATTCGTATTGTAATTAATATATTTTTTAAATTCAAATAGTCAATAATGTGATTTTTATATGAAAATTAAAATTTTCATTTTTTTTTTACCTATTTTTCATGATTCATTATAAATTCTGAGTTAGCATAAGGCCTTTTGTGCTATTGTCTCAAAAATCTATCATATAAACTTCAAATGACGATCCAAACAGTTAAAACTGATGTACTTCGTTATTGATGCGTTTACATGACAAATTTATAAATTTTTGAGTTCATTTGATATAAAGTCAAGCGGTAAAAAAATGATGAATTTTAAGTTAATTTTAATACATTCATTTTCATTATTTTTTGACTGCTTGACTAATTTATACCAAATGAACTCAAAAAATTATAAATTTGACATGTAATTACATCAATAACGAAGTACATCAATTTTAACGGTTTAGATTCATCGTCTGAAATTTATACATTAAACTTTTGAAACAATAATAGATAATGTCTTATGTTATCCATAGTACTTACGACATTTTTATTAATATCCAAAGTTTAATAGAATTAATAAATATACCCAGATCCGCTGGGAAGTTATAAAAATATTCATACCGGCCATTTTCTGGCCGGACCCAATTTAATCCATTACCGTCCGAAAAATGGCTAGTACCCAATTTTTTTTAATACAGTACCGGCCATTTAATGGCCGGTACCCAATTTTTTTTTTAGAGACTATGAGAGCAAAATGCTGAAATCTAACATTAAAAATTTAAATTTTTTAAAATATTTGTTAGATTACTTTTTTTGATATATAATTAGCATATTTAAACTAAAATACACTAAATTACTTGAAATTATGTTAAATTATGCTAAATTACACTAAATTACGTTAAATTATACTGAAATACGCAAAATTATAATAATTACAAAATGAAAGATACTCAATTTTAGAATGCTGGTTATTGTCAAATTAAATTCACTAGCCGCATGCGAACACTAAACTACGTTTTTTTTTAGGTACTAACTTCTAACAATTATAATAACTACGACACTGTCACTAACCGCATACGTCACTATCACTAGCCGCATACTTGTCATTGTGTGTCTACTGATGATAAAAAACTTTAACTCAATTTTTGAGGCACTAAACGATATTTTTTTTGCAATTCTGATTCTGTCAACCCCTTAGGGGTGACCCCAGAGTGCCATTGCTCCCGTCTTGTCCCAAACTTTTCGAATTGGGGTCATATGCGCAAATCTGAGTTTCCTAGCCAAAGTTATGGTCGTTTAAAGTTAAAAAAAAAAATGTTTTCATGCAAAAACATCGATGACGCACCGATGCTTTATGCACGGCTTAACGACGGCAGAAGTGCATCAATGTTTTTATTGCAAAAACATTAGCGACGCACCGATATTTTTTTAGCACTATCCTACTTAATTGCCAATGCTAAGTCTAATAAAACATCGATGTTTCATTACAAAAACATCAGCGACGCACCGATTAGCACTACCCGGCTAATAAAACATCGATGTTTCATTGCAAAAACATCCATGATGCACCGATACATGCAACCGATGTAACACACGCATCAACCAAATGCATTTGTTTGATCTTAGTCAAACCGAGTGCAAATTTCAATCCGAGTTTCCTACGACTTTTTCTTCTAGCCAACTATGCTATGCTCATCCCTTAAAAAAAAAAAAATTTGGTACCGGCCATTAAAGAGCCAATACTGTATTAAAAAAAAATTTGAGTACCGGTCATTTTCCGGCCGGTAATGGATTAAATTGAGTACCGACCAAAAAATGACCGGTATAAGTATTTTTATAACTTCCTAAATCTGAGTATATTAATTAATTTCTATTAAACTTTAGATATTAATAAAAATGTCGGTAGCACTTTAGTCAAACTCATAAATTCTTCTCTTTCTATTTTCATGCTTCAAAAGGATCGCTGACTAGATTCACTTTATAACCGACTTGGATGAATAACTTTCTTAGTGTGGGATAAAATTGATATTACTTAATTGCACCGATTTATTCCAAATACTAGCTTCTGACCTAGCTAAAATCTGACGCCTAATCAGCACTTTTCACCGATTTAAAATATGGCATCGGAATTTTTCCAGCTGTACATTTTTCATGAACGACATGGCGACACAGACGTCAAAAGATTTATCTCATCTAGTTCTACGTCTAATACGATTTATCCCGAAATTTTTATTAACATCCAAAATTAATAAAAATTTAAAAATCTATACTCATGCAGAGAAATTTCAAAATTTGTTCAAACCGGAGATTAAATTTCCAGTTTTAGACCGTAAAACCAGAAATTTATTTCCCGATTTCCGAATTCTAGAACAGGGAAATAAATTTTCTTGTTTTGGAATTTCAAAACCGGAAAATATATTCCGTTCTATGTTTTTTTTTAAAACAGAGCATGTTATAATTTATTTATTTTTTGTTTGAAATATTAGAAATATTTATATTTCTTTAAAAATAGATGAAATACTATATAATTTGATTTATTAGAAAGACTGCGAGAAAATAATCCGGATCAACATTTTTGAGGCCAGATTTTTCGCAGCTGTAACAAAAATTAAAATATTTCTTTGTGTGTTATTGGAAAAAATTAAAACTATTTTGAATCTGAGTTATTGATCCGGTTCAAAAGTCACTTCTACATAAATACATAAAATATCGTGAGAAAAACTAAAACTTTGATGGTAACCGGTTTTAATTTTTGGTTACAACCTTAAAAAACAAAAAAGTTTGTTTGAAATTTTTTTTGTCAGAGGGAATCATTTTGTTTTTTCAAAAATAGAAAGATCACAATATTTTATGTATTTATCGGGAAGTAACTTTTGAACCCGGAATTAATAACTCAGATTTAAAATATTTTAATTTTTTTCCAATAACACACAAAGTAATATTTTAATTTTTCTTACAGTCACGAAAAATCCGGCTTGAAAAATGTTGATGCGGATTATTTGTCGCAGTCTTTCTAATAAATCAAATTATATAGTATTTAATCTATTTTCAAACAAATATAAAATATTTCCAATATTTCAATAACAAATAAAAAATTATAACATTTTCTGTTTTAAAAAAAAAAAACATAGAACCGGAATATAATTTCCGGTTTTGAAATTTCAAAATTAAAACTGGAAATTTCTTTCTCTATTCTGAAATTCGGAAACCAGAAAATAAATTTTCAGTTTTACGGTCTGAAACCGGGAATTTAACCGGAGGGTAGATTTTGAAATTTAATATATTTTTTTGATATTATAAAACTTCCGGCGATTTATCGGATCGGCTGCGAACTTGGAACACGCGACTTATCGCCTATCGGATCGGATATGGATAAACATGTTATGCCCCAATTTACTTTGACATTGTCAAATCCATTTTTGCACATTAAAATGTTAAATATAGTCTGATCCAATACTAGAGTTCAAATCCAATGACAATTTATCCGTTTAACATTTATTAAACCTTTTTTCTACCTTTAAATGTTAAAATACAGACCCATCCGATAGTGGTATTTAGATCCAATAAGATACCTCACTGTGTAAAGTTAAATTCTAATTTTTCATTATTAATTGACACAAATTTTAAAAGGACCTCGTAATTCTAGACAGTTTCAAATTTTTTATTGACACAATTTTGAATATCTTCTTTGAAAGCCTTGGTACTCAGACATATTGGATTCATTAACCCATCAGATCAGTCGTAACGGGTACGGGTTCAAATCCATTTAGAAATTGCTATTCCTCTCTCAACAAAATCCAATATCTATATCAGTTTCACCAGATTGGCAAGTTTATCCGAGAGAAGCATCAACATCTCTCCAAACATAGAAAGGATTCATTGGATGACTTTGCATTCGTTTCATGTCTCCTATTTTTATCTTCTCTCTTGCCGAAATTCCCTCGAATCTTTTTCCATGTTTTTATTTGTTAAGAATCAGCTTTTGTGTGTATCATGACTGCGCATGTCTGTACTTAATATGTCTCGATTCTTTGCATATTCTCTCCTTCATGTTCTATGAATTATCTAACACAAACAGATGATGCAACTTTGTTGTAGATAATGAAAGTGATGTATAGTTGAGGCGCTGCCTTCCATTTCTCCGCAATATAATAGTACAAAAGGTCTGATTATGAGATAATATACGGATTTATAATAATCTGATTATCTCAATAAATCCTGCACTATAAATCCGTATATTATATAGTGTAGGATTTATAGCTTATAAGGATGCGTATCATAATCAGATCATAGTGTAGGATTTATAGCTTATAAGGATGCGTATCTTACCAACAAATTAATTATACGATATAACACTCACTAACATTTCTCTTCAAAGGATGCGTATCTTTTCATTGAGGCACCAAACGTAATTAACATCTAATTTCATATTTAAAACACTATTATCTGAATAAACCCAATCAATCTGTTGATATCTGTTTTCAATTTTTTTTATATGATTTGCTTTAGTGCTTCTCTTGAAGAATATACAAATAATAATATAGCTTGGTTTGTTTACATGATTCTTGACTAAAATTGATCAATTTAAGGCTTCGTTTTTGATGATTCTTTCTTCGGCCTGGAAATAAATCCAATTACATCCTTGATCCATGAAAAAGAGGTTTGGACGGTTGACTGTACTAACGAACTTGACACCTTATTTGGGTATGTGAAGCATCTCCATCAGGTCCATTTGAACCTTATATGTGGCAGTTGCCTTAAAAATTTTAAAAATCAACGAAAAACCTATTAACAACTTTAAAAAAAGAAAATTAATGACTGATACCTGAGAAATATGTACTAACAGTGAGAGCTACAACAGGAAAATTAGGGAATTGAATATTCAAAATCCCAAGATTCTTAGTCTGGTCGAAAATCGTGACCCCATTGGCTACAGCAATGTGCCTCCTAAAAACAAAAACAGGGGAATTTTAATCCTTTTGTAGGGGTTATGTTGAGAATTATAGAGATTATGAGAATTATGAGACAATATTGATTCTGAGGAGAAAAGATGCTATGAATTCTTTTTCTTGTATATTGTCCACTGTTTACAAGTGCCTAAGTTCTAATTTATACAAAAGTGTATAACGGCTAGTAAATATAACGTTGGTACTGTACAGTTCCTATTCTACTTTTTATAACTCTAATCTAATTGATCAATGATGGATGGCTGAGATCAATCCTTTCCTATCATCTTTTATTTTCAACACTCCCCCTCAAGCTAGGAAGGTATATATCGTACAATCCTAGCTTGCTAGTGATAGTCTCGAAATGCGTCGGGTCCAATCCTTTGGTAAAAACATCAGCGAGTTGTTCTTTACTACATACAAACGGTGTCTCTATTTTCTTGGCTTGGACTTTTTCTCTAACAAAGTGGCAATCCACTTCTATGTGCTTCGTTCTTTCATGAAATACCGGATTCGAGGCGATATGTCGAGCGGAATTATTATCGCAATACATCTTCATAGGTTGATCAATTTTAGCTCCCATGTCTCTAAGTAATTGCTTAATCCAAATTAATTCGCTTGCGGTGGATGCCATAGTCCGATATTCCGCTTCCGCACTTGATCGAGCCACGACATTTTGTTTCTTGCTTTACCATGTGACTAGATTTCCGCCTACAAATGTACAAAAGCCGGTGGTGGATTTTCTATCATAGCTACCGGCCCAATCTGCATCGGAATAGCCACATATTTCGTTAGAATTATTATTCATCATTTTTATGCCCTTTCCGGGATTCCTTTTTAAATACCTTAATATTCTATTTACGGCCTCTAAATGGGGTGTTCTTGGAGAATGCATAAACTTACTAATTTGGCTTACGGAAAAAGAAATATCCGGACGGGTTACCGTAAGGTAAATTAATTTTCCTACGAGTCTTTGAAATTGGCTTATGTCTTCTAAAGGCTCACCATCCTCGGTATTTAATTTATATTTAGTGTCAATTGGTGTGGAGGCCGGTTTACAACCTAATTTACCGGTTTCTTTTAACAAATCTAAAGTATATTTTCGTTGTGAAATGAAGAGGCCCTTATTTGAAAATGCTACTTCTATTCCTAAAAAATATTTTAGGTATCCTAGATCTTTAATGTCAAACTTATCCTTTAGTTGGGATTTAATTTTTTAATCTCCTCAAAATTGTTTCCGGTCACTATTAAGTCATCGACATATACCAATACAATGGTTACATTTTTTCCTTCACTTTTGGTAAATAAGGAGTGGTCGGCACTACTAATTTTAAAATTACACAAAAGTAAATATGAGCTAAGTTTGCCATACCATGCCCGAGGAGATTGCTTTAATCCGTAGATTAATTTATTTAACCTACAAACTATATTAGAAATATTTTCTATTTTATGGCCCGGTGGTAGTGTCATATACACCTCTTCTTCAAGTGTTCCTTGAAGAAAAGCATTTTTTACATCCATTTGGTATAAATTCCAACTATTGTTTACCGCGATAGAAAATAAAATTCTAACGGTATTCATTTTTGCCACCGGTGCAAAGGTTTCATTGTAATCTATACCGTAGGTTTGAGTATATCATTTGGCCACTAATCGAGCTTTATACCGTTCGAGGGAACCATCACTTTTAAGTTTGGTTTTGTACACCCATTTACATCCAACGGGTTTTTTTATTTTTGGGTAATGGAACAATTACCCAAGTATTATTTTTTTCAAGAGCTTTTAATTCTTCTTTCATGGCCTTGCACCATACCGGGTTGGTTATAGCCTCGTTATAGTTGCTTGGCTCAATCTCATTTTCAATGGTGGTAAGAAATGCATGATAATTAGATGAGATATTTTCATATAATACAAAATCTTGTATGGGGTATTGTACCGTATAGGTTATAAAATCTCTAAGTTTGGTAGATGGTTGACGAACTCTTATGGACCTTCGTACCATTGTATTTTCTTCTTCCTCATTATTATCATTATTATTATTATCATTATTATTATTATTCTCATCCATTTCTTCTTCATTATTATCCGGCTCAATTTCGCTATCCATACTTGGTATAAGATCTAGATCATATATATATGACATACTTGGCCTTGTTCTATTCTCATGTGTATCTTTGGTAATTCTAATTTTTTTAAAATATGGTTCATCTTCACAAAATATTACATTTCTAGATATGAAAACCTTTTTGTTAATTGGGTCGTAACATTTATAACCTTTTTTTGAGGATGAATACCCTAAAAAAATAGCTTTGGTTGACATATAATCAAATTTGTCTTTCCTTTTAATATGAACAAAACATACACAACCAAAAATTCTCAAATAATCAAGATTCTTTTTTTGTTGATAAAGAATTTCGGTTTGACTTTTATTTTTCAATATAGCACTAGGTAGCCTATTAATTAGATGAGTGGCACAAAGAATTGCATCCGACCAATATAATTTTAGAACGTTATTTTGAAATAATAATGCACGAGTCATTTCTAATAAATGCCTATTTTTCCTTTCCGACACTCCATTTTGTTCGGGAGTGTTTATGCATGTTGTTTGGTGTATAATTCCTTTTTCTTTAAAGAGAGTTGTAAAATTTTTATTTACAAATTCGGTTCCATTATCCGATCTAAAAATTTTAAGTTTAGTATTGAATTGGTTTTCTATGAGACATAGAAATTCTTGAAAACAATTAAATACTTCATCTTTGGATTTAAGTAAATACAACCATATAGCTTTAGAAAAATCATCGATAAATATAACAAAATATCTAAATCCATTATAAGACATAATTGGGGCCGGACCCTATACATCGGAATGGACTAAATCAAACGAAGCTTCACTTTTACTATTAGAAAGTGAAAAGGGAAGTCTCGTTTGTTTTGCCATTTTACAAATATCACAATTAATACAATTGTTCTTTGGAAAATCTAAAATGCAATTTAAAATTTTGTCGGAAGGATGCCCAAGTCTTTTGTGCCATCTATCATAATTAATTGAGCTTGCCGAAGCACACAATTTTAGTTCTTGCAAATTCAAAAGATAGTGCCCATTTTCGAGAAAACCTTCACCAATCTTCTCCCCGGTTACCTGGTCCTGAAATACAACATTTTTACAAGAGAAGATTGCTTCACAATTAAATTCTTGAGTTAATTTTCTAACCGAAAGTAGGTTAATAGGAAAAGATTTTAAAAATAAAACATCACTAATTTTTTTATTACACAAAATAATTTCACCTATACTATTTATTTTTTCTTTCATACCATTGGCAACTACCACATATTGGTCATTTTTTGGTACTTGTTGGTCGGTAAGAAATTTTTCATTTCCAAACATATGGTCGGTTGCACCACTATCAATAATTATTTTGTTAAATAAATTAGAATTTTTAGAGTTAGATACAATACCACAAGATCTTTGAATTGAATTTTGATTTGAAATCAGCACAGAGAGCTGCTGGAGCAATTGCTGCAGTTGATCCGCTGACCCATTTCCGCCTGACCCGCTTGAGCTTGACCCGCCAGCGAAAAAACCCTCACCAGGGTTATTTGAGCCCGGTCCATTTGAACCAGATGTGGGGTATTGATTTAGTCCGGATCCGGATCCGGTTTGAGAGGAAAAACCCCCACGCGACTGCTCCCTGTCTTTCTCTCTTTTCCTCTCTTCATTTCCGCTGCCTCCTCCCCCTTTCTTCGATTCTCCATCCTTCCACCACTTCGGTTTGAGATGTGGGTGGAGAAAGAAGCATCTCTCAGCCCGATGACCATCTTTCTCACAGTGAGAGCATTTCTCGTTTTTTTGATTTGGTCGATTTGGGTGAGATTGAAAACTAGGGTTTTGGAAGTTTCGGGTGCTTTGGCTGTGAGGTTCAAAATTTTTTACGGCGTGAGCATGGGGATCGTGTCCCTCGCTGTGGCTGGCCTGAGGACCTCCCATTGCCTCCCGCAAGGAATCCTCTCGTTGAATTTGGTTAACTACCTCGGAGAAAGAGGGAAGGTCGGGTGCTCGGATGATCTGTGACCGAATATTCTCATAGCTTGTATCAAGACCCGCGAGGTACGAGAAAATTCGATCTTCTTCTTTTCGTTTTTTGAGATCTTTTGGGTCGGTTGTGAATGGCCGGTATACATCAAGTTCATCGTATTTTTTCTTTAAGGAAGTGAGATATTCTAAATGGGTTTTTGTGCCTTTCTTCTCTTGCTGAATTTCAAGTTGTAATCGGTAGACATGAGAATGGTTTTTTTGCTGTCCATAAAAGGATTTGATTTCATTCCATAATTCCTTTGATGTGTTGCAATTTTGGAGAAAGAGATCGAGAACTTGTTGTTCCATTAATCCATATAGAAGAGACATTACATAATGATCTTCTTTTTGTCATTTTCGGATTTGAACTTTCTCGGCCTCAGTTATCCTCTCTGGATTTCCCGGTTCTGGTTTTTTATTGTCTCCTGTGATGAAATCGATTTTGTCTCTACCACTAAGGGTAATTGAGACTGATTTGGCCCATGACATGTAATTCGAGCCATTTAGCAATTGTGGAGAAAGTTTCGATGGGTTGGTAGCTTCGTGAGATTGCTGCCCCCATTGATCCATTCTTGCACTGCTTACTGTTTTGATTGAAGGTTTATCGGAAGCTTTGTTGGGTTATTGGATATTTGGATTATCAGAATCGAGCCTGAAGCTCTGATACCATGTTGAGAATTATAGAGATTATGAGAATTATGAGACAATATTGATTCTGAGGAGAAAAGATGCTATGAATTCTTTTTCTTGTATATTGTCCACTGTTTACAAGTGCCTAAGTTCTAATTTATACAAAAGTGTATAACGGCTAGTAAATGTAACGTTGGTACTGTACAGTTCCTATTCTACTTTTTATAACTCTAATCTAATTGATCAATGATGGATGGCTGAGATCAATCCTTTCCTATCATCTTTTATTTTCAACAGGTTATATATTGTGCTGCAAGACATTCAAGTAATAGATTAAAATTTGTCTTTTACAGTGTAGTGTTTTGGACAACACACTCAATCAGAAATTTAGTATGAATTAATCATGTGCTTCAAATAAAAAAGGAGAAAGAATATATAAGTCCAAAATATGCCTTTTCACATATGTCCAATGTATGCCTTTTCACCCATTCAGTGTACATAAAAAAATGAGAAAGTATATATAAGTACCTTTTGGCACCTTAATTTGAGGAACAAAAAAAAAAGGGAAATAATCTAAAAAAAATGTGGCTGGATAAAGGATTAGAATCTCCCTGTCTACAGATTCTATTTCTATGCCTCAATCTTCTTTCGGTTTGTGGTAAATTAGTAGGGTTTTAGTTTGATATCACTTTTTGTTTTTAGAAAATAAAAGCAAATAATTTTGAATAATTATTTTAGTACCCGCACTACAGTACCCGTACTTAGAAAAATAATGTACTATGGTCCCCACTAATTATTATTCTAAAAAGATATTATATGTTCCCCACTAATTATTATTCTAAAATTCCAGCTACACCCTTCCTCTATGATCCGCGTCAACCTTCCTCTAATGAAGTAGTGGGAACCACGTATCACCGCATCAACCTTACCCAATCATCACCGTGTCAACCTTCATCTAACAAAAATAGTTAACCACATAGGTAAAAATACTATAGTACAGAGGTATAAATACTTGCAGTACTTGATATTAATACTTTCAAACGTCATCTAGTGTCATATGTAAAAAATATTTGAGTGGTCCCCTAATGCGGGTACGACGCGAGGATTTTTCAAGAAAATGTACGGGTACAGTTATTTAAGGAAAATTCATATATCATATATGTAGTTCATTGTATAGATATAAATACTTATCTTGTATACTTCACAATGTTACTATTAATATTTGTAAAACAAAATTACAGTTTTGGAACGGTTGTGTGGTTCCCTAATGCGGGTACGACGCGAGGATTTTTCAAAAAAGATGCGGGTACGGTTATTTAAGGAAAATTCATATATCATATATGTAGTTCATTGTATAGATATAAATACTTCACAATGTTACTATTAATATTTGTAAAACAAAATTATAGTTTTGAAACGGTTGTGTGGTCCCCTAATGTGGGTACGACGCGATAATTTTTCAAAAAAAGGTGCGGGTACGATTATTTAAGGAAAATTCATATATCATATATGTAGTTCATTGTATATATATAAATACTTATCCTGTATAGATATAAATACTTCACAATGTTACTATTTTAGTATTTGTAAAACAAAATTACAGTTTTGGAACGGTTGTGTGGTCCCCTAATGCAGGTACGACGCGATGATTTTTCAAAAAAATGTGCATGTACGGTTATTTAAGGAAAATTCATATATCATATATGTAATTCATTGTATATATATAAATACTTGTCTTGTATAGATATAAATACTTGACAATGTTACTATTAATATTTGTAAAACAAAATTACAGTTTTGAAACGGTTGCGGTCCCCACAAATAGTTATGACAGTTTAGATACGGATACTCAACTGCGGGTACTCATATCAGCTTCCAATAGTTTTTAAGTTAACGACAATGCTGGCGTGTCCCCAGAGCAGTTGGGGAACACCTTTTGATATACACAAAAAAGAGTCTTAGTCACCTTTTTTTGGATTTAAAGATTATACTTTTATTCAAATTTCTTATTTAAAGAGGTTATTACTCAAACGGGTTATGCATCACATAATGTAGTCCCATCAAAGATGTAATTTTTTTTTCCAACTTAACTGCTCTTGTTTATCCTCTGAGAATTACAAAGTGTAATCCAAAAAAAAAAATTAAAATGCCTTTGCATCTCAAATTATACTTTGCCAAGTTAATATCTACATTTGTTGAAGAAACAAAGGCAGCTCAAAATATGCTACCTTTATGAAAAATGGAAAATACAGAAATAAAAAAAAGGAGAGCTTATATGATAATTTGGCAGCAAAACTCAAAGGGGCTTTCTTTCTTCCCTGTTGCACTAAAATTAAAGCACAAATTCTCATCTCCTATGTTACATGCATGGTATCATAGCCAGATGGCACCTGCTTCTTTAAGCAGAGGGACGAGCTTTCCGCCGAGATGCAGTGACATGACCTGATCGGTTGGGCCCACCAACCGACCACCGATAAACACAACTGGTGCAGGTGGGTTGCGTCCGATCATCCTCGCTAGGATCCGCTCTATGTCCTTCCCTCTAGGGTCATGGTCAAGCTCATGGATTGCGGGGTTCACTCCGAGATCGCAAAAGAGTCTCTTGACGGTGTGACACATGCAGCACGAGCTCACGCTGAAGATCACGACGGCTCGGTCTGACACCAACTTGCTAACTCTATCCATGGATTTGATTCACAAATGAATGAATGAATGCAAGTGTAATAAGGTTGCTTTCAAATTGAAGTATGTATGTAAGAGCTAATTTTGTGGTGTGTTTGGAGTTTGGGGTTTAGGAGTAGCTTATTTATAGAAGAGAGAAGGTGATATGATAGAACAATCTTTTCAAGGTTAATGTAAGATTTTTTTTGGTCGGTTCCTTTTTTTTTTATCTGTTATCATTGGTTGGAAAGAGACGTTCTATTTTTTTTTTTATATGTATATATAATGAAAGAGTTGGGTGTAGGTCCGATGCCCATCGGACCTAGTTTGGTTCCGATGGGCAGATCTACCGTAGGAGAACGGAGTGATTTGTGCGCACGAAACTTGAAACATAAATACACGGGTTTTAAAGCATTTCGCACGAATCTAAAAGAAAATCGATAGTGATTAAACCCGTCGAACCGAGGTAGGTCCGATGCCCATCGGACCTACTCCCAGTTCATAATGAAAATGGAAATAGAATTTGCTTTGGCAAAATTATTCCCTCTCTTCTGGAAATGATGATCACCTTTGAGCATCTCTTTGGGCAAGTGGCAACACAAAAGATCTCCTCCTTACTAATTGAAACATTTAATTTTTGTAGAACTTTTATCTAGTAACTAATTATAAATGCAAATCCTATGTCACCACTAAAGCAAAATCAATTGTACATGTCATCACAAATTGTTGGGGCTAATTTAATTTCATTCTACTTCTTAGCTTTTGTTTTAAAATGATGTTTAGCTAACAACTTTTCCTTAAAAAGTTGGTCAATTTTAATATGCAAAATATTTGATATATTTTAGTTTTGTATTATTCAGACATTTAATAATTTATATATTCAATTCTTCAAACAAACATACTTATACTGAGGTCAAAGCATATTTTAGGTAAATTGCAGAAAAATTTAATACCTGGTTTATTAAATAATGGAGAATGCAATGATCATTTTGAAACAATTGCTAATTAAATATATCCTCTCCGTACAAACACTACAAGTTGCTGTTAGGCTGTTAGCATAGAATCAATAATTGCTTGTCTTGCAATTTGGCTAAAGCATTTTATTTTATTTTTGTTTTGGAGCATAGATTGGAATTGGATGCCGAGTACTTGAAGCTAAGATAATTTATTTTAAAAATGCCAACAAAATTAAGATAATATATTAATTCGGAAGGGGACCTATGTATTGGAACAAATCTCATCGTTTGGTGTACCGATTCTGAAAAGAACAAAAAAATTAACCAAAATTTAGTTTGTCCCCAAAAAATCATGTTACCAGTGATGGCTTCTATTGATAATTTCATACTATGTGTCATCATATTTGCCACAAAATCTAAGAGTTTATATAGTTTTGAGAATATATGGTGTTTTTATTTTTTATCTAGATCTCAATTCACCTGCCACTTGTAATGAACACAGGGGTGTTCATCGGTTCGGTTCGGTTGAAATCGAACCGAACTAGGCAAACCAAAGTTATAATCGGTTTCAAAAATTAAAACCGAACCGAATCGAATCAAAATTTAATTTCGGTTTGTTCGGTTCAAACTGAAATATATTAATTTTTTTATTTAAAGCAATTGATTTATAATAAACCAAAGTATATTAAGAAATAAACCGAGGTATTAAGAAAGAAATCGGGATATTAAGAAATAAACTGAAGTATTTAAAGCAATTGATTAAGAAATAAACCGGGACGGTCCGGACCAAATTCATAATATATAAAATTTCAGTCGGTTCAGTTATTTCGGTTTTCAAAATTTTCAAACCGAACCGAACCAAAATTATAATTCGGTTTTAAAAATTAAACCGAACTGAACCATTAAACCGAAAAAACCGAACCGTTTGGTCCAAACTAATTCGGTTCGGTTCAAAACCGACTAAACCGGACCCAATGACCCCTAATGAACATAATGCATGAGTGAGGCTATGGTACTATGCCATATACAAATGGCAATACTTTGCAAAATACAAATTGATCCGTATCATAGATTAATATTATTGTTTTTAAATTTAAATTGATCTCAATTGTTTAATATGATTTTCATATTAAAATATATTTGCAAAAAAAAATTTTGAGCACCCAACTATTTAATATCCACAAAAAATTGTCCATTTCGAATTTTGAACCTGCAACATTCTACACGGAGATTATCTCTGTCACTAGATCAAAGACTGGTTCTTGGTAATATTCTAAATTTTACATTTTAAATTTTTTTTATACTACGTTTTCATGATTCAGTATAAATTATTCTCTTTCTATTTTGCCGGCTAAATTGGCTTTATCACCGACTTGAATGAATAACTTTCTCATTGGGGGATAAAATTGATCCAGAATTTATTCTAAAAACTAGCTTCTGACCTAGCAAAAATCTGGCGCCTAATCAGCACTTTTCACCGATTTAAATATGGCATCGGAATTATTCCAGCTGTGACCGACACATGTGTCAAAGGATTGATCCCATCTAGGACTCTCTGCCTAATCCAACTTATCGGATCGGATTCCGACTTGGGAAATAATATTTGTTACATGTGACATATCGTCTAATCGGATCAGATATGGATAAAAATGCTATGTCTCAATTTACCCGTTTGACATTGTTAAAGTCATTTTTCTAAATTGAAATGTTAAAATGTAACCTGATCCGATATTAATTAGAGTAATCTGTGGAGCGAAATGTTTTCGATGGAACATTGAATCAGAAATACTAATCTCAACATAAATCGAATGGTCGAGACTGAGATCCGGTACTATGCATCGGACCTAAGGTGTTCATATGTTGGTTTTAAATCGAACCAAGAGAGTTTGAATCAAAATATTCGGTTTTTCTAGTTAAATGGATCGGTTCGGTTCATTTTTCAAAACTGATTTAATTGTTGAGTCTTTTCGGTTTGTAAAACTGATTAAATTGAACCGATTGAAAAGAGAAAAAGAGGAGTATAATTCTTTTAAGCCTATAAAATGTTATTATGAACGTTTTTCTTTTTTCTTAAATATAAAAATCGCTAAACCCTAATGCAATTTTGTATATTAAAATAAATAATTATGTTGAGTCTATAAAATATTAAAAAATTTAACAAAAACTGTTTATTTTTTATCAATCTTCTCATTTTGGTTCAATCAAATAAACTAAACTTTAGTTCGGTTTTAAATCAGTTAATAAGTTTATTTCGATCCATTCAGTTGTATTATTGAAAACCGAATAAAATTTTAATTTACATATTATATTTCAGTTTTAACCAAACCGAATCAAACACTCCTAATCGGACCTCCCTTTGCTCGAGTGCGTATCCTCTGAGATATCTCATATTTTGCGTGAACGTGTCCGGTGCCTATTCGGCGATAGCGCAGGGGGCAATATTGTTTGAGCTTTGAGATTCGTGCATAACGTATTTGAATGGTTGAGATTTTCCAAAATGTCACGCAAAATATGAGATATCTCAAAGGATACAAATTCCCTTTGCTCCCGTAGGGTGTCAATGATACCCTTTTACCCGTTTACCCTACCTGTATTGTATTCGATAAGGCGGGTATGGGTAAGATTTTTTTTGTTAGCTAATCGGGTATTGGTATGGGTAATAATTTTTTTTCATTAGATAAACGGGTAAGGGTAATTATATAAAATAAACAGGTAAATGCTATTTCGTACCCATTACCCTATAGGGTAATTATATAAAATAAAATTATATTATAATGTTTGAGTAATAATTAGTGATGTTAAAATTTATTTGCGTAGTATTTCATATGATAGCGTTTGAGCAATAATTAGTTATGTACTTTTGTTATTTAGTATATGAATTTTGTTATAAGAAAAATGTTAATCATATTACTTTTATTTACATGTTTTGTTATTTAGTTAAATAATTGAATTTATCCGAAGAAATATTCGTGTTTTTAAATTATCTTGTTTTATAAAACAATTTAGTTGAAATTGATTATATATTAGTTTTTTTTATTAGTAATGTGATTGCATATGTGTGAAATGAATGAGTTTTGATGTTCTATTTGTAAAATATAATAAAATTAATTATTATATTAGTATTATTCGTATTCACTCGCTACCGTTTTGTTATCCGATAATTTTAATGGATAAAAGTAGGATACGGTAAGATCAAATCTTAATGGGTAAAGATAGAGTATGGGTAAGATCAATTCTTAGTGGGTATGGATATGAATATGCTTCCACCATATCCGTATCGTACCCAATGACACCCCTGCCCGTCTAAGAACCATCCGGCGGATTAGAGTATTTTAGACTTTATTGTTTGTGCAATTTCTTCCTATTAATAAACAATTCGATTTTTGCTTCGGATTAGAATTTAATTAGAGGTGTCGATCCTCATTTGAAAAATAACTCGCCTAATGGACTCTCAAGCTGTATAATAACTTGCCTAACCGATAGAATAACGTGGCTATTCCTATCTCAGACACGTTAGATCCATTAATCCATCAGATTAGTCATAACGGGTATGTGATCCACTTAGAAATTGCGTTTCCTCCTAAACAAAATCCAATATCTATATCAGTTTCACCAGTACACATTGGCAAGTTTATCCAGACTCCAGAGAAAAGCATCAGCATCTCTCCAAACATATATAGAAAGGATTCATTGGATGACTTTGCATTCGTTTCATGTCTCCTCTTATTATCTTCTCTCTCTTGCCAAAATTCCCTCGAATCTTTCCAATGTTTTATTTGTTTAGAATCCGCTTTTGTGTGTATCATGACTACGCATGTCTGTACTTAATATGTGTCAATTCTTTGCATATTCTCTCCATTATATTCTATGAATTATATAACAGATAAATGATGCAACTTTGTTGTGGATAAATAAAGTGATGTATGGTTGAGGCGCTGCCTTCTATTTCTGACATTTTTATTAATATTCAAACTTACATACAAATTATTAATTATATCCAGGTTAGCTGAGTTTTGTTAAAAATATCCAAACCGGTTATTTAATAGCCGGTTCGGGAATTAATAAAAATATGGAAGGGATCCGGATTTTCACCAAAAAAATAATTCTAGCAAATTCCATACTATCTCTTCTCACTTTCTCTCTTTCTCCAAAGTTTCTCATTCTCTTCTCATATTTACAAATAAGTCCCTTTATTTTTTTTTTAAAATTATTTGAAGTTGAAAACAGTTGTAAATTGATATAATTTATTAGAAATGTACCAAATTAGTATAATTTAGTTCTCAATTAGTTCTAATTTGTGTTAATTAAGTTTAATCAATTTTAATTAGTTTAATTAGTTTTAATTTTAGTTTAATGGTTGTAAATTGATATAATTTGTTAGAAATGTACCAAAATTAGTATATTTTAGCCCTCAACTAGTTTTAATTTGTGTTAATTATTTTTAATTAGTTTAATTAGTTTTAATTAAGTAAATTTTAGTTTAATGGTTGTAAATTGATATAATTTGTTAGCATATTTGAGCCTATTTTATCATATTTTAGGTTATTTTAGCTTATTTTAGCATATTTTACCGCAATTAGCATATTTTAGCCTATTTTAGCATATTTTACTGCATTTAGCATATTTTCGCGTATTTCTAGTCCATTTTAGCGTAATATAGCATGTTTAGCGCATTTTAGCGCTTTTAGCATGTTTTAGGGTTTAGGGTTTACTTAGTGTAATTATAGTATAATTTAATTTTTGAAATAAAGGTTTAGAGTTTACTTAGCGTAAATTAACATAATTTATTTTTGAAATTAGAATTGCTAGAGGACGGGCTAGGTCTCGTCCAGTACCACCTGTAGTTGATGAGCCGATCACCCCTGATAGCACGGAGCATTTCAGTCCTCTCCTATGGATGCCCTACCACGAGCATCGAGTCTCACTGGCTTCTCGTGAGGTACATTACTTTTTTAGCCTATTATTTAAATTTTGTTGAGTTTAAATTTTGTTGTGTTAACACTATGTGGATTACTTTTTCCAATGCATGACAAGTTTCTTTTAGATGTCAAGCTGCGGTGCTTTCACATGCGGTACTACGAGGCGATGGACTAATATCTCATCAATCTGGGGCTCTACAGTATTGTCTCCATTTTGCATAATGGGAGTGGCATTATCAATGCATCTCTCATTGCAGGACTAGTGGAGCGATGGCGTCTCGAGACGCACACGTTCCACTTACTATTTGGAGAGATGACGGTGACACTCCAGGATGTGAGTGCCCTATGGAGTTTGTCTATCAGTGGCACAACCGTTGGTGGCGTATCTGATAATAGGTTTTTTGCTGAGCAGATCGATCAGTTGTTGGGAGCTGATCCTCACTCTCTCATTGCTAGTCGTGGGACGTCTAAGTTCCATATGAGGATGACCAAGTTGCGACAACACTTCAGCGCCAGTCTGACAACAGATTCCACTGCTGAGGATATTCAGAGGTAATACCTATAAATTGTTTCTATTATATTTGTTATTGACTTTATATTATTTTGAAAAGCGTTTTATTATCTACTTTGTATTGCAGATATACACGAGGCTTCGTGATGAATCTATTTGGTTCTGTCATATTTTCTGATTCCAGTGGTGATTGTATCCCGATGATGTATCTCCTGCTGCTAGCAGACCTTGACAGCCCGTCGAGCTACAACTGGGGTGGGGCTGTTCAAGCCTATATGTACTATCACTTGTGCCATGGTTGTAAGGTAAGTCTCTAACTTTTTTCTTATTTAATTATTTACTCAACCAATATAAATACCTTGACGGCTAAAATTCTTGAAAATACAGAATGAGGCGAAGCAAATGTATGGACCGGTACTTTTGCTGCAGCATTGGTCGTGGCCACGACTACCGGTGGGCCGGCCTATCCCGAATGAGCCTCCGGCGTAGGGAGAGCCCGATTATCTCAGATGCCCATCATATGCCAAGATGTAGTACGGTACTCACCACTACAAGGATCAGGACCATGGTGGTACCTTGGGTATCAGGCCGGTCCGTTCACAATTGCAGAGTTTAGCTGCAAAGCAGATTGAGTGGACTCCGTATGAGGAGCTCTATGAGACTGAGAAGTTGTCGTGGATTTGTCTGGACCAGCGGAAGAGATGGTGGTATAGAGGTCCACTCGTCTGCTTCAGGATAGTGGAGCACCACTATCTAGATCGGGTACTCCGTCAGTTTGGTGAGGTGTCGTTGATTCCCGTAGATCCAGATTTGCTAAGGTCTCAGATCAAAAAGCTGCACAAGTAAGTCATATTCTATTATCTATTATTCCATATTACTTGATAGATTTGTATTGCAACTAACGTGTTCCTTATAGTTTATAGCCACGGTTCATATCCTGAGCAAGACTAGAGTACGCATTATGAGGAGTACTACGCTAGGGCAGCGGCTCCGGGACATCTCGATATGTGGCAGATGCCAGATGAGCTCACGCAAACCCTGGGACATCCCCTATTGAGATATGAGTCTTGGTACTTGCGGGTCTGCATGGCATCAGTATACTTGCAGGTTGATTACGGTGCCTTCTTACGTCAGAAGATCCAGGAAGACCCAGAGGGTTACACCCCCAACGGTCGCAAATGGGCTCGTGCGGTAATGCACATAATACTACATAGTTTTTTCCTAACTAATAAATTTTTGATCTAACAAAATATTTTTTTGGCAGCTTTTAGAGGCGCTTAAAGGTTGCGTGCATGGGATCACGATGCTGGGAAAAAGTGGCTACAGAGCTTTTGGGTGCGTGTTATTGAGGAGCCATGCCACCACTGTTGAGGATGCCGAGCACGGTGGGCAGCTCATCACCATGCTGCGAGACACCGGAGAGAACATCAACTGGCGTCAGGTATATCTGATCGAGCCTGACGCGCCCCTCGTTAGAGCTAGTGAGATGCCATCTCCCCTCTGAGAGCAGCTAGAGTGAGACTACCATCGTTGGGTATTGTCCATGACTGACTGGCCGGCATTCTATGTTTGGTGTTTTATGTTTGGATTATCTTATGTTTTGGTTATTTTCTATGCGTGTTTTTATGGTAGTATTTATATATTTTTTTAGATTTTTTTTGTCACTAAAGTATACTAAATAAATTAAACTAAATTACGCTAAATTATACTAAAATAAATTAAATTATCAGGATTATACTAAATTAAACTAAATTATGCTAAATTGTACTAAAATAAAATAAATTATCAAGATTATGCTAAATTATACTAAAATAAATTCGGAGAGTTCGAATAGACAAACAACAAAACAAAAATAACAACATACATACTACAACATAAAATCTAAACAGAAAATACTTCAATTACAAAAAATACACCCCACATATTTATTAATTAGCATTGGTAGAATAGATAAACCATAAACCCTAAAACAAAAAAACAAAAACCTGGACCGGCCATTTAATGGCCGGTTGCGAAAACAAAGGGAACCGGCCATTAAATGACCAGTTTGGGCATTTTAAAAAAAACCTAGCTAACCTGGGTATAATTACTAATTTGTATTTCAGTTTGGATATTAATAAAAATGTCGGCTTCTATTTCCCCCACAATATTATAAAAGGCCTCTTTTAGACTTATTGCAAAGGAATATGTAGTTTTATTTGTTTTATTTAAAAAATATAAATTTAAAGAAATATAATCATTTTTGAAAATCTTGGAACATAATAAGGACACTATGATTCACAGATTTTTGTTATTTTACGTGGATGCTATTGTTCATAACGTTCCATTTTTTAACTGTTAATTAACATGTCTAATTCAGTGGGTAGAAATTCTATAATATAATTTCAGAAATAATTATTTTTAAATAAGACATTTTTTTTCAAATTAGAAGTAAAATTATTTGTCAAAATGTAACATGAAAAAATAATTATTTTCAAAATAAAATGTTATTTTTAAGATATTTTAGACATTTACAACTTAATTCTTGTTGACATTGGATTTTTAAATAGAAAATAATCAATTATATTAAGATAAAAAAATGGAATTTGGAAATTACAAATATATAATAAACAAAACATAAAATTCATACCAAAATTTGGGGATCTAACTTACAAATTTTCTTAAGAAAACTAAAATTTATATTTCTCTAATAAAAAAAATTATATGAATGGAATGAGAATTAGGAAATTATATTAGAAATTATTAAAATTAACATAGGAGATTAAGATATGAGAATATCAAAATGATAGATTTTTAGTGTTTGATATGCTCGAGAACTTATTTTTTTTGTTAAATTTTCGATTAGTGAAATGGTGAATATGGGGTGGTATCCTGATCAGAGTCTTGGATCCTCTATAGTAACTCAAATTTTAATTTTAGATCCAGATCCGTCCGATCAGGATACGAAACTGAATCCAGTCATCACCCGGATCTATTGGTGATCAGATTGGACGGTCCAGATCTAAACACAAAATTTGATTTACTTTAGAGATCGGGCCCGCCAACGGTGACCTATCAGATTTTATACAA
Source organism: Carex parvula (assembly GCA_025461045.1). Classification (NCBI taxonomy): domain Eukaryota; kingdom Viridiplantae; phylum Streptophyta; class Magnoliopsida; order Poales; family Cyperaceae; genus Carex; species Carex parvula. The sequence goes on from JAJGRW010001346.1 coordinate 266,249, forward strand.
TCGCAACCGTTGATTAGTCCTCTTTGGAGCGTTTCCTCCGCCTGCTTGCCTTCACCACCGTCAAGTGACGCCGCACCTCCGCCACCGTTAACTACCTCCAAGCATAACCCTCGCGAATTCATATCCCCTGAGGAAACAGAAATTTCGGCTTTAGATCTGGACCGTCCGATTTTCTTTGGCACGACTATTAAAGAGGGATTCCACCTTGGGCCGGATCCTGATCGGACGGCTTGTATCTAAACTCAAATATTCTGTTACCTCAGAGGATGCGTACTTAGCCCTCGCTGCTCCGTCAAATTCCTCGAATACTCTCTCCATTACACATGAATTGATCTCAACTCGGGGTTTTAGGAACGGCAAACTAGCTCGGTTTGATTCGAATCAATGGAAGGAGACCTAGAAGAAGAGCTCCTTTTGGTCGAAACCGAGCTCCATGACGTGCAAGGTAATCCACTTCTATAGAAGAAACTAGAATCAATATATGAGATGATGAGATGGCATTGGCACTGATACTGTGTTAAATGTTAAGCTTAATTGTTGTTTTTCTAGACCAAATCAAAGAATTGCTTGAGCACCAAGAGAGGTTGCAAGAGAGGAAATCTCATCTCAGGTCCTTGTTAGATGGATTGAAGGAATCTGAAAGTCATAGAGAAGAGAATGCCGCACCAGTTGCCGCAGCGGATTGGTCGCTGAGTTTTGAGTGGGATTCTCGTGCTGATGATATTAGATTCAATGTATTTGGCATCTCTTCATACCGAGCTAATCAAAGAGAGGTAATTAATATGAACATTTCCTTTCATTGAAGTTAGTTTTAGATTTTCAATTCACCATTCAATGTTTAAGCTGTTGTCAAATTGAGAACTAAATTACTCAAATTAAGGACTCAGTAGCTACTTATATCATTTTTCCGGAGGAGTAAAGCAGCTTTTGTCAAGCTTTTTTGTTTAATTCAAAGAGTTGCTAGCACTTACTGATAAAATCAGAACTATCTGAGTTTGGAACAGTAGACTATAAATTCTAAAATTTTGATGAAAATTGGACGAACCAGATTTAAGTCAACTCTTCTAGTTATTTTGTTGCTTATTTGCCTACATTGGTACCTCATTTAGCTTTTGAAACTTTATTCTAATTGGTTTCTTCTCTTTTCTTATTATCTTAGATTATTAATGCTGTGATGAGTGGGAGAGATGTGCTGGTTATAATGGCAGCTGGTGGTGGCAAAAGTTTATGTTACCAGTTGCCAGCTGTACTCCATGATGGAATTACCCTAGTTGTCAGCCCACTGCTCTCTCTTATCCAAGATCAGGTATTTTTGATCAAATTATTGTGATCCCTGATTTTGTATCATAATGAGCAGGTTTGTACCAGTACAATGCTAAATTGCATATAGGCAAAATCCTGCCTGCATGCAGCTTTCCTTGTATTTATTTTATGAAAATAACAGTTGTTACAAAATGACATCACCCTTTGTATTTTGTTCGAGTTAAAAAAAATGCTTAATTTTTTCAGAATTTTTTTGTTAAGGTTAGCGGGCGAATTGCCCACTTACAATTTGCATAAATGAAAGAAAAGTGTACAGCTTTGGTATTTTGTTGCCATTTATCTCAGAATAGTTGCCTAAACTCTAAACCCCAAGTCCCACTCATCTCAAATAAAATATGACCAACTTTGGTATTTTGTTGCCATTTACGAACTCTCAGGAAAACTGAAAATTACCCAATTTAGCCGCAATTGAGTTTATGTAAACCAATTATAGATTCAACTACCCTCAGTTTGTACAATTAAACACTGTAAACAAAGTCAGTGAGGCGGTTCCCATAGCACTCAAGCTGAACCTAAACTCAGTATGTTATTCATACTCAAAGGTACATATCCTTATGAATCTGAGTAATAACTTACAAAAAGTAATATGTTCTTTCTAGCTAAGGCACAAATATTTAATTGATATTTCAGGTTATGGGACTCAAAGCTTTGGGTATCCCTGCACACATGCTGACATCTACAACAAGCAAGGAAGATGAGAAATTTATATACAAGGCCCTTGATAAAGGGGAAGGCACACTTAAGATACTGTATGTGACACCCGAAAAGATTTCAAAAAGCAAGAGATTTGTATCTAAGCTTGAAAAGTGCAATCATGGGGGCCGCCTCTCCCTTGTGGCAATTGATGTGAGCATTTGCATGATTGATTCCATACTGAATTTCTGATTCACTGTGTTTTCCAAAACATTTACACTGTAACAACACAAATCTTAATCTATGACGTGAATGTCTCGCAGCACAATATATAACCCCTACAAAAGGATTAAAATTTCCCTGTTTTTGTTTTTAGGAGGCTCATTGTTGTAGCCAATGGGGTCACGATTTTCGACCAGACTATAAGAATCTTGGGATTTTGAAGATTCAATTCCCTAATGTTCCTATAGTAGCTCTCACTGTGAGTTCATATTTCTCAAGTATCAGTTATTCATAGGGGTGTTCATTGGTTTGGTTAAAACTGAAATAAATAGGCAAACCAAAATTTTATTCGGTTTTTTCGAAAAAAATACATGCGAACCAACTGAAATAAACTTATCAACCGAATTAAAATCGAACCAAACAAATCGAACTAAATTTCGGTTTGTTCGGTTGAACCGAAATAAGAAGATCAATAAAAAAAATGAACAGTTTTGTTAATTTTTTGAATTTTTTTTATAGGCTCAAAAGAATTATGTATTTCAATACACTAAATTGAATTAGGGTTTAGTGATTTTGATACTCAAGGAGAAAGATAACGTTCATAATTAATGTTTTATAGGCTCAAAAGAATTATACTCCTCTTTCGGTCTTTTCTGTCTAACCAGTTTTAAAAGATTCTAAACCGAACCAAACCAAACAATTAAACCGGTTTTATAAATGAACCAAACCGATCCATTTAACCGGAAAAACCGAACCATGTAATCCAAACTCTCTCGGTTCGGTTTAAAACCAATTAAACCGCACCCGATGAACACCACTAGTCATTCAGTTCGACAAATTTTCATTTTTGAAGTTTTTAATAGGTTTGTTGTTGATTTTTAACTTTTTGAAGGCAACCGCCACATATAAGGTTCAAATGGACCTGATGGAGATGCTTCACATACCCAAATGTGTCAAGTTTGTTAGTACAGTCAACCGTCCAAACCTCTTCTATAAGGTTTACTACCCATTAAAATTCTTTACATTTTGGATAAATTTTTTTGTAACATCTTGCCAAGTTTTTCTTTACCTTTGGTGTTAAACAGGTTCATGACAAATCGTCAGTAGGAAAAAATGTAGTAGATGAGATAGCAGATTATATTAAAGGGTCATATCCTAATAAAGAGTCTGGAATTGTTTATTGTTTCTCTAGGAAGGAATGTGAGCAGGTTAGATTGTCATTTTACAACTTGATCTCTCCTTCATTTGCAATCCTCCTCTGATTCTAATTCTTCTATTTGTTCTATTTTTCTTTCATAATACTTTTGGTTGTTGGTCCATCTGATCATGCTTGTATTATTTACAGATTGCGAAGGATTTGCGTGATCGAGGAATTTCAGCAGATTTTTACCATGCAGATATGGATGTAATTTCTCGTGAAAATGTCCACCTGCAGTGAGTTCACTTTCTTCTCTCACATACTAAAAAAACACTAAAGCAAAGTGTAATTTTCGAAGCCAGAATAAATAATTTTTGTTATTTTTTCTACAATTTGACAGCTGGAGCAAAAGCAAATTGCAGGTCATTGTTGGGACGGTACGCATCTCTCTCTCTCTCAATCTCTCAAACTATTTTGTTGGAAACTTAGTACTGATTATGTGCATTTACTTCTATGCAGGTGGCATTTGGGATGGGAATAAACAAACCTGATGGTGTGTTCTAATTTTGCTTTCCTCTTGCTAGATAACTCAAAGTGTTCCTAATGCCTTTTTATTTTCCTCTAGTCAGGTTTGTCATTCATCATAGCCTGAGCAAGTCCATGGAAACTTACTATCAGGTATCCGTATTGAGTGAGTGTTTGGTACTATGCATACCACAGATTGGTCCGTACTATGGATCAATATCTTTGTTTTCAAAGTTAAAATAGTCGATCCAAACCGTTCAACATGATCACCATATGAAAATGTACTTGCGGACTAAATTTTACAATTTTTTGAATTTTTTAACTAATTTTTTAGATAGTTAGAAAATTACTACTTTTGAATGGTCTAGAATTTTTAGATCAAGTGATTTTTTATTTACCTATCTAAAAAATAGTAAAAAAATTCTAAAAACTACAAAATTTTGGTCAGCAAGTACTATTTTCATATGTAGATCATGTTGAACGGTTCAGATCAACTGTTTAGACTTTGAAAACGGAGATATTGATCCGTACTACGGACCATTCCGCGCTATGCATAGTACCATAGCCTCACTCTTCCGTATTTGATACCGGAAAGTAAAAAAGTTCTAATACTTCTTCCACATAATAACTAACGTTGTGTTACTATTAATATAACTGAAGGAAAGTGGCCGTGCCGGGAGAGATGGGCTTCCTTCGGAGTGTGTTTTGTACTACAGGCCGGGTGATGTGGCACGACAGGTTGAGTTTTAATCTTTGTTTATGTGTCATTTCTAGATATATTCCTTTATACCTCTTCACTCGAGAATTTTTTTTTGTTTCTCTATTTCAAATCCCTTTACAGAGCTCAATGGTATTCTATGAGAATTGTGGCTTACAAAATCTTTATGACATGGTGCGATATTGCCAGGTAGAGTTATATACACTCACGATCATTTGGCTAATTTCATGAAATGTGATGTTTTAAATGAGAGTTTATTGTAATCGGATGTGTTATCCTGCCTCTTCCTTTCCAGTCTAAAAAAATCTGCCGCAGAAGTGCTTTCTTTCACCATTTTAACGAAACTGCACAAGATTGCAATGGTACCGTTTTCATTTTGTTCCTTTAATTTATATTATAGTTATGTTGGGCCGGCTGTGAAATTAAAGTGAAAATAAGAAAGAATAACACTGTCTTGGGCCCAGAACACTTGGACAATTAATCCAATTCGGATTGGACTACTTTTAAAATATTTATTTATATGATTAATCTCTTATTTTGGTTCAACAAACAAACCAAAAATTACATCGTTTTTATTCGGTTGATAAGTTTAATTCAGTTGGTTCGGTTCTATTTTTTAACGAATAAAACTTTGGTTTGGCTATGTTTTTCGGTGCTAGCCGAACTGACCCAATGAACACCCCTAATTGGTAGTTTCTAATTGTCTTTTTCTGTAGACCCTCTCTTTTCTTTGTTTATATGCCAAAAGAGTCGTCAGCTTCTTTTGTTTGTGTACTTACGAAGCACAGATAGTTTGTATAATAGAAGTTTTCAAATTCCAGGGATGTGTGACAACTGTGCATATGGATCTGAGATAAAGGAGATTGATTGTTCTCGTATGTTTGTCATCTCTATTGCACTTTTAATTAAGAATCTGTGTTACTTAATTCTTGGTCACCGACTCTTCTAATGCGTTAATTTACCTAACTCCTTTTTGGTTTTTGATAATTATATGTTTTTGTTTCACTTTGTTTCTCTGATTAGTGCATGTGTTGGATTTCAGATGAAGCAACAATTATAGTCTCGCTGCTACAACAGATTAAAGAAATTGATCAGAAGGCAACCATATTGCAACTCGTGGACAGATTTAAATCCAAGATAAAGGAACTAGGTGACCTTCATTTCAGAACCTAGTTATTGAATTAGATATTATATCAATGATTACAGTGAGGCTATGGTACTACGCATAGCACGGATTGGACTGTACTAAGGATCAATATATTCGTTTTCAGAGTCCAAACAGTTGATCTGAATCGTTGACAGGTTGAAAATCACTTGATTTAAAGATTCTAGATCCATAGTACATACCAATAAGCGCTATGCATAGTACCATAGCCTCACTCTAATGAGAAAAATAATTTATTTTACCTTGTTGCTGTAAATCAGTTCGATCAAAGGAGTCAGCTTCTGATCTGAAGAAAGAAGATATTGAACAGTTAATTATCCAGCTTATCGTGGACCGAATTTTGGTATTATTCCTCACTAAGATATTAACTATGAGTTAAATTCTGTAAATGCTTGATCTATTTCTAATTTTACGTGTTTACTTGATGACTTGAGCAAAGAAAAAAATGAATACTGACAAGTATCTCTGATGTGTATGTAGAAAGAAGAATTTCAACATACTGCCTATTCTACCAATGCATATGTCACACTGGGACCACTATCGAAGCAAGTACTAGATGGTGATTCATTTTACCTTTTCAAACTATCTAAAGCAGTTTCCGATGTGTTACGTTTGGGTTCTTTATTATTCTGAAAGTTGCATAATAATAGGGAAAAGAAAGGTAAAGCTGGAAATTTGCACAAATAGGCAAGTAAGCAGCAAAAATAGTACTGACAAAGGATCAAAGCGCAAAAGAGTGTCAGTTCTAGAAAAGAAGTTGGATGAACTACGCACTGAGATCTCGTCTCAGCATGGGGGAATATTCCCACACTCTGTTTTGTCTTCTGAACAGATCTCCATGCTAAGCACTCAAAGACCTACTTCTTTAGATGAGGTAATTACTGTTATTGACTGATGCTGTTACCATCGTGTAGGGTTTGGTTAGTGTCTTAGTTTCAAAATAGTTCTTTTTTTATTCCCAGTCTCAAGTTTTAGTTCGGTTACCTTTTTCACGGATCAAGGCTGTAATTGGATTTAGAGTGAGGCTATGATACTATGCATAACATGGATTGGTCCGTACTACGGATCAATATTTTCATTTTTAAAATTCAAATTGTCGATCTGAAATGTTCAACATGATTTTCACCTGAAAATGTACTTGCAGACTAAATTTTGTAGAATTTCTTTACTATTTTTTTAGATAGGTGGAAAATCACTTGATCTAAATATAGACCTAGTACATTTTGATATGGAGATCATGTTGAACTGTTCAGATAGATTGTTTGAACTTTAACAATGGAGATATTGATCCATAGTACAGACCAATATGCGCTATGCATAGTACCATAGAAATAATCCATAGTCCGGTATCCATGATTGTTGATATGTATGTATATTTACTTCACAAATTATGATTTGTTTCGATCTGCAGTTAGAGAAACTGATAGGGAAAATGAAGACAGAGAAGTACGGTGCGCAGATTATACAAGTAATTCAGGAGCATGTTAGTTCAGAGTTGTCAGATGGTGATCATGAGGAGTTTGATTTAAATAAAGAAGTCAAACGGCCGACGAAAGGTAAAGCAGTAGTTGTTGTTGAAAGCAGTGAAGATGAGAAGAAATAGAGCCCCAGTTTATAGGAAATTTTCTGTTCGTCTGTTTAATTTGGGGGAATATCATATACACCACTCAAAAACTAAGAAATTACGTATTCACCCTCCAAATTCTGTAATTATGTATTTACCATCCTAAACTATAGTAACTCACATATTTCCCCAATTAATCAAAAACTGATATTAATTATATCTAATATCATATAAAATATAATCAATTACTTAATTACTTTACTTTTTTCTCTCTTTCTGCGTTCCTGCTTTTCTTTAGCGCCAAAACTGCGACTCTTTGCCTTCTCCTGCTTTAAAACCTCCTCATCTCTCCTGCCTTCTTTAGTATCAAATATTTTGTGCTTTCCACTTTTCCAACGCCATTCTAATCATCTGTTGGTTTATAGAGATGGTATACGAGGAGGAAGAGAGACCTAGATGGGAGATCAGAGTAGAATCACCGAGAATCGAGTAAGCTCCTTAATCTTGATTTTGCGATAACTCACAAATGAGTTGCGCTTCATCAGTACTGTCTTTGTCCGAGGTCAATTCAATCAATTTCGCACACTATTGCATTTTTCCAATCTCAAGTGACGATGTTGTCGCTGGAAAAGGACAAGATTTCTAGGTATTAATTAAATTCCGATATCTGATATCAAGGTTAGAATGTGGTTTCTCCTTGTGATCTTCTTCTACAACAAACGGGAGAATTTTATGCAAGATATTCAACATATCTTGCATAATATATATCGGAATTGAACGATTAGACCAAACTGGGACTCTACATTTGATTGTGAATGGACAAATCATAAGCGGCTTTGTGGAAAACAGCAAATATTTAGTGGTCTTAGATCAAATTTACTCAGAAAACTAATTACCTAAATCAAATTTTAGTAGTTTTAATTTATAGTATAATTTTTTCTTAATCTAATTCTTTGATATTATGCTTTTAAAAAGTCTCAGAAAATATAATTTCAAACATAACTTAATAAATGTTTATTAATGTGACAATTTTTTATTAACTTGGTGTTTGGAGCATCTCCTGTTCAAACCTAATATTGGACTATTCTTTAGCTCATAGGAATGACTGGTCACAAATTGTGATCTTATGATAATTTGGGATCAGACCATCGCACTAAGTAGGCCAATTGGGCATGCTACGAGTTCCCTGATGAAGACAAGGGACTCCAGTTTTTACTGTTTTTATGATTATTCAGAAGTTTAGGGCTGTGCTTGTAATTTTCCAGGGCTGGTACTGTACCAAGGTAGAAAATTCAGGTATTGTAGTTTTCTAAGGAAGTTGGGGTTGTTTTAGGATTAATACTAGGTTTGATTTTATTTTATGAATTGGGATTGTATGTTTTGTATTCCAAAACTCTTTTCAGCTTAAATGAATAGCTAAATAATTAACAAAAATGAATACAAGATAATGCATAGGAGATTGGTACAGTAGAATCATAGTAAATTGAATGTACCGGAGATTGGTACATGATCTGTACCAGTATGGTGCGAATATGTTAATAAAAATCTTTATTAATGTATTCTCTGATTCAAGCAGGTGCATAAGCTATTGAAATCCAAAATTAGATTCGCACCATACTGCCAACTAGTTGAAGTACACATTTCTATAAATTTTCATATATTCCTCGATTAACGTACACGTGTGTTATTTTTTGGTAAACATGTGTGTAAGAAATCCTTGATTAAACAACTCGCTTAAGATATCTTTTTTAAAGAATTGTTAAGACTGAAGAGACTATTTTTGAACGTCTTTTTGAACAGCTTGCTCCAAAGGCTACATGAGAACAGGTCTTAAGAGAGAGGATTAGTGTATTGAAACGGGTAAGGGTCGGGTCGGTCCGGTCCAAACCCGCCCGGTCTCCGGGTTGACTCGGGCACGGGTTAGCCCGGGTCAACGGGTTGAGTCGGGTAGGGGGGGTCGGGTTGGGGTTTGAGTCGGCCGACCCTTACCCGGCTTAAACCCGGCGGGTTAGATCAGTTTCTGTTTCTGTTATATTTTTTCTGTTTTGTTTGGAGGTTTTTGGCTGTTTTTTTTTCAGTTTTTTTTTTATTATTTGAACTCAATATATTTTTGTTATAACAAAATCAAATTATGTTAAACCGAATTTTGTTAAAACCGAATTATTCTAAAATCAAATTAGTTTAAAACCAAATTATTCTAAATCTGAAATACCGAATTATTTTTTATCTTTAAAACCGAATTATTTTAAACAATAGATTTAAAAACACGTATAAAATTAAAACAATATAAATATAAAACACTTAACAAAATAAATAATAACACGTATAAAATAAAAAATAATATATTCAAGTGGAATAATATAGTATTTAAACTAGGCCTAAACTTATATACTAATACTAAATCATGATATTTTTATTCATGTTAAATATTTATTATATAGAATTGTTGTTATCATTTAAATGCCTCCTATAATATAACAAGTTTTGATGAAAGGTACTGTACACGTAACCTCTGGAAGCAGTTCATCTATACATGTATCTACACATATATGCCGCAAAAAAAATTTCAAATTCAAATTCGGACGGGTTGGCTCAGGTCCCGCCGGGTTTTCAGCGGATTCGGGTCGGATTTGGGGGGGGGGGGGGGGTAGGACGGGTCCGCCCGGGTTAGACTCGGGTTTAGTCGGGTTCGGCCGGGTTAGACCCGGATCCCGGGATTTGGGGTCGGGTTTAGGGTCGGGTTCGGGCGGGGCTGGTCGGGTTTAGGTCGGTCCCGGTCGGGTTCGGGTAGACGGGTTGAAACGGTAGGGGTATGGTCGGGTTTCATTCAGAAAATCGCATCCGACCCGTTTCAAACCCGACCCAACCCTTTAGGACGGTTCGGGTCGGGTTCATGGTCGGGTCCGGGTCGGTCCGGATCCGGGTCCCGGGTTTCCTCTGTCCGGGTCGACCCGGTCGGGTAAAATCAATACACTAGAGAGGATGCTAAGTTAATTATTGATTAATTATAATTTTTAAAATATTAAACATAATTAACTTGAGTTTGAGTATATGTGATATATACTAAATTATATTGGATAAATATGTGAGTTATTATAATTTAGGATGGTAAATACATAATTATAGAATTTGGAAGGAAATACGTAATTTGTTAGTTTTTGAGTGGTATATATGATATTCTTCTTTTTAATTTTGCTTTGTTTATTTTTTCCAAGAAATTATGTGGTAGCATATAGCACTAATCCACCAGATTAGCTCGAAATCCTCACTGAATGTTTCTTTTATATTTTGTGTGTTGGGGGCTGTATTTGTGTCTGTATGCATGCGCTAATATGTTGTAGTAGCTTGGCCTGTTTTTCTAGACACCTAGTTAAATTTTTGTTATGATATAAATTATTTGAAATTCCCAAAAATTATGTATTCCTGATTAACCGAGTAAAAACAAGTACTTTGTAGATAAAAAAAAAAATTATGTGAACAAACTAAGCTATCATTCATTATTTGTTATATTCTTCAGGAGGAAGCACTAAAGCAAATTATATATATTTTTTTAAAACAGATCACAGATTGATGGTGTTTATTCAAATAAAAGTGTTTTAAATATGAAATTATACGTTAATTTGAGTGTAGTAAAAATGAAAATTATTATCTGCAACAATTTGTAAATATATATATTTCAGGAATATCATTCACAAATAATTGTAAAAAATTGTTTAATTTTTTTTTGAAATACTTTTGGGTAGCCGCAGTGTTGGAAAATAAATCTGCTGTAATTCTCGGGGAATCACAGAACCCTGCGATTCCATCTCAACTGTTGGTCTTTATCGAGATGCATGCATGAAAATTTACTTTTTCAAGAACGTTTTCAAAATTCACACACAGAAAAGTTTAAACTGTTGATCTCGAAATTTTAGAATCCTGCGATCCATCTCGGAATCGCAGCAGATTCGGACTCGCAGTGTTGGGACTTCTTTTTTTTTTTTAGCCAAACTGTGCTACTGCGGTACCGCCCCATCTCTGTAATTGTATAATTGTTTGATAATTTAGTAATTTTTTGTTTCTCAAAAGGACCGAGTGAGATGTGGTCCCGACTTGGCGTTGATTTCTCTAGAGCCTGCTGGTTTAGCGGTAATCTGGCTCTCAGATCAGATGGCCTTCCCTCTTTGCTTCATCAGGTTTTCTCACTTTTTCTTTCCCCGAATTTGTCTGACATGTGGCCGTCTTTCCTGAATACAATCTGGGCGATTTGGCGTTGCCGTAATGACCGGGCATATGGAGGTGTACAGCCCTCAATTGAACATTTTCTGAGATACAAAAGCCTTATTGACAGAGAGACCCTTTATGCTGGCACCGGCATGTCAAAAAAGCTCGCTGGACGGCAACAGGTGAGAGGTACAGCAATTTCCCATGTACGCATGTTATACTGATGGTTCGTGGAAGGAGAAATTGTCCGGGGGGGGGGGGGGGGGGGGGGGGGGTTTCTTCTACTCAGAGAAGGGGAACTCATAGCTTATGGGTCAGAATTTGTGATGGCCGGGTCACCGTTACAGGCTGAGGCCATGGCTCTTCTCAAAGGCTGCCTTTTTGTTAGGTCGCTGGGAATTGATCAATGTGTTTTTTTCTCTGACTGCTTGCCACTGGTTCAGTCGGTCACCCAGTTACAGCCTCGTACTGACATTGATTGGATGGCCTATAAGGAGGCGTTGCAGCTCTGGGAGATTTTCAAAGTCACTGAAGGTTTCTCTTGTTCACACATTGGAAGGGAGGCGAATGAAGGAGCGGATTTTCTAGCAAGGAAAGGGAGAGAGGAGATGATTACCACTGTGGGCTACACGTATCCAACACTAAAGCCATAGGCTACAAGGGGATACCTGGGGTCAACAGGCACTTAGGCTAAAACAATCTGCTTGTAATGGGGTACTGGTTCTTGCCTACGGGCTTGTAATACGCAAAAAAAAAAAAAAAAAAAAAAAAAAAGATGTGGTCCCGACAAAAACAAAAGAAAACAAAAATCAAGGACGAAGGTTTGATGGTATCATCTATCATGGTAGTGCTATTTGAGTTTTGAAATTCGTGCAGAACGTATTTGAACGGTTGAGATTTTCAAAGAAGTCACACAAAATATGAAATATCTCAGAGGATGCGAATTCGTGCTACTATTGGTGTTAGCAAGGTCCACTGAGCACGTCGATTTTTTTTTTTAAATAGAATTACTGTAAAATCATTTAACGGAACAAGCCTCTGCGTTGTGGAATTTCGAAATCTAGCCTCCACCGATCTTAGGGACCGGTGGAGAAAAAAAAATCCAATCTACACCGGTCCTAGGGACCGGTGGAGCCTGTTTTGCACAGCCACACAATATTACACGTAAGACCACACGAAAAACACCCTGCACCGAACCACAGGATCGGTGGAGCTTAAAAAATGCCTCCACCGGTCCTGTGAATCGGTGTAGGTAGGTTTAGGGTTTAAACCAGCCAGCCGCACCTTCTCCTCTCTTCTTCTTTTCCAGCCTCCATTCTTCTCTCTTCTTTCTTCTTTCTTTTATTATTTCGTTTTTCTCAAATTATTAGAGGAGTTGCCATATGAACAGATCGCCACCACCATTGTACTTAGCATCATCTTTTGATTATTATTGTGAGTTTTTTTTTACAAATCTGTTTATATTTAGTGTTGTAAAATTGAAAAATATTTGGAGTTAATTTGGTGTTTGAATTTTGTTCAGCAAAATGTCCCTGCTATTGATCAATGTGTATTATGGTGGTAACCTCCAAAGCACTTCAACAGGTGTTGGTTATGACATAGGGGCTGCATTTACCTTTACCGTATCTGATTCTACCAGTTTTGCTATTATAAGACGGCAAATATACGTTGGACTTGAATTGCTTCCAAGTCGAGTCAAATTGACAATCAGGGAACGTATGAACACAGCACAACCCGGATCGTACCATTTCTCACTATTTCGGATAGAAAATGAGGAAACTTGGGATGTCATTAAACAAACTGCAGCTCAAGTGGCTGGATTTAAGGTTATAGAATTGGTAGCTGAGGCACACCAGGGTAGAACCCAAATCAGTTATGATCCGTGTCCAGATAGTTTGCCTGGAGGTAGTAACACACCGTCGGTTCAGACCGGCTTTCATCATGACTCGGGCAGTGTACCTGTACCCACCTACACACCTCCGGTTCAGGCTGGTGATGACCCTTGTGAGCAATCAGATCAAGACACAGAATCTGATACAAGTTCTTTTGATGATGACGATTCGGCTGAAGCATGGGACGCAGATATGGATGAATATGAGGCTGAAATGAACGCCCGAGAAATATTGAAGGATTGGCACGAGTCGATCCCATTCCTCAATCGAGGACCTAAGCATCCATGTTCATCATTCAACGATGAATTGCCAATGCCATACAAGGATCGTGCATTTTTTGCGAATCCCCCCAGGTTAGATGAAAAATTTGCTGAAGGTCAAATGTTTGAATCCAAAGCCAAACTAAAATCAAAACTTGCTGATTTTCACCTACCCCGAAACACAGAGTTGGAAGTGCTAAACAGCAGCAAAACTAAGTATAGAGTTAAATGTAAATCTTCTAAATGCCAATGGAAATTGTATGCAATTGTAATACCAACAGGTGCATAGATAATTTCCACCAACCCGTTTATCCACACATGTTTTGGAAGTGCTGAAAGGTTGGATAGTCATCAAATGACTGCCAGAGTAATTGCCGATATTATTAAACCGGCTTTGAAAGATGATCTGGAGTTAAGCATTAAAGCGGTCAAGCATATGGTTAAAGTTAAATTTGGGTCAGTAGTGCCCTCGTATAACAAGTTGTGGAGAGGTAGGGAACTTGCAATTGCCGACTTGTTTGGGAGCCGGGAGAAGTCTTACGAGATGCTGCCATCGTTGCTGGGTGCCATCAAAGCATCTAATCCAGGTACACAGTACCTACTAGAACATGAACCATCAGACACGTTTAATACCAATATTTTCAACCGGGTTGCATGGGCATATGGGTCATGCATTGAAGCATGGCCTCATCTTCGACCTGTTATCAGTGTTGATGCCGGGTTCTTATCCGGAAGATACAAGGGTAAACTTTTTATGGCTTGTGCTTACGAAATGTATTCAAGAAATACCATCAAAATACCCTCAAAAGTGGATCAGAAATGTATTCAAGAAATATGTTGCGAAGAAAAAAATCTGGAGATTTGAAGAGGGGATGGAAAGAATTAGGCAAAGAGATGCAGACGTATATGACTACATTATGAAATTTGGTAAACGGTTCCGCAACTCTGATGCAGAGCCTTTGGCTCTGCATAAGTGGGCACAAGTGCATGATGGATTCCTCAATCGATGGGGTATAATGACAAGTAATGGCTCCGAGGTACTAAACAGTGTATTTAGGATTGCCAGGCAACTACCTGTGTGTGCAATTGTTGAGAAGACCTTTTATAAGTGCGTCGACTGGTTTGTAAATAGGCGGGAGGCCGCGATTGGTTGGGAGGCAACGGGATTGGATTTTTCAATGAACATTACACTGCTTTTACATCGTCGTAATGAGAAAGCAAGGAAACATGATGTAAGACCGATGTATTATGGCCATAACAGCTATGAGGTTATTGATAAAGATGGAATTATCGAGACAGTAAGTCAATAATTCAATAAATCTAATTATTTACTTTCACGCAATACATTTGATGTAAATATGGTTTCTTAATTGAAGGGTGTTCGGGGCGAAGTGAAGTACGATGTTACCTTCCCTGCAGAAGGAATGCCTATATGTGTGTGTCGGAGACCTCAATTAACAGGAATCCCATGTAACCATGTTCTGACAGTTTGTTTCTTTAGGAGGCTAAATCCTAACGACTATGTTAGCCCATACTACAGCTTACAAAATTATATAAACACTTGGTCTGGTCGTTTCAATGGATTTGGAAATAAACGGAATTGGCCATTGGTTGATGGCCCCATTATAAGGCCAGATCCGGATAAGGAAAAAATAAATAAGGGTAGGAGAAAACACAAGCGAAGAATAATGACTATGGACAAAATGGAGGCCCCTGCCACGAGGCGGAATGCTCGACAACATAATCAAGAGTCAACTACAGCAAGACATTCAGGTATAACAATTTAAAAATTCAAAATACAATTCATTTGCCATTTTATCTGAACTAAGTTGTACTCATTTTGTAACAGGTGCATCGACTCGATAAACTCGTAGGATTTAGGGATTTCTAAGTTTACAAATTATATTTTATCATGTTATGACATGCATTAATGTATCTTATTTAGATATTTTTATTGTATTCTAAGAATTTATGTTGACATTTTTATATGCATGTCATTTTTATCGTATTCTAAGAATTTATGTTGTATTCTAATAATTTATGTTGTATTCTACGAATTTATGTTGTATTCTACGAATTTATGTTGACATTTTTATTGTATTCTAAGAATTTATCTTTGACATTTTTGTATTGTATTCTAAGAATTTAATCAAGAAATTATGCTTCAGTGGTACAAACATGAATTTCAAATATGATTCAAATAAGCATAATTTAAACAACACATTTAGCCATGCTACAAAAATTCAAATAAACATAATTTAAAGGATAATTAAAGTTAGTCCAATTAAAGTTACAATAGTCCATTTAACATTACAGATAACATACATATAATAATGGATCCAATCTAACATTAACCTTATATTAATGGATCCAATCTAATTACTCTTCAGGTATCTCTGCAAAAAAAAAAAAATTTAAAAGGTATCATGCATTAATCAATAAATAATGGATCCAATCAAAAAATTAAAAGGTATCATGCTTAACAGAGGCACTTACTCAGTCGAAACAAGTTAACGCCTTCATCGGCGCGCACGCGGTCCAAGGGCGTCAGTCCCGGGAGTGTACGGCTGAGTAGGCTGCCTAGTACGGACTCCAAGATGTGGACCTGAAGTGGATGGACCATAATCTGCTGTAAGATTTCCCAGATCTGCAGTGGATGGTCCCATCATACTAAAGTCTCCCGTTAGTTCATTGAGCATGAACTGAGATATAGATCCATGCTCTGTGCCACTCATGAAGTTGTCCCACGTCGGGGGAGGCTCTGAAGTTATAGGGCGACGATAATGCTGATCAGGGATATCATCATCCAAATTGATCATGTCCAAGTCTATAGGGATCCCAGCACTGTCGAGTATGCCTCGGAAGATGTGGATCTGATCAATATCCTCCATAATGTCACGAGCATTCTCGAGCATCATCTTGCCATATGCCATTTGTCCCGGGGTCTTCACCATGTCTATTGCCTGCATAGTGAATTGTATCTCTCGAGAAATCTGCATAATACATTTCGAACTGTGACATATTGCACATTAATATTGAAAAATCTAGTTTGATTGAAAAAAAAATAATGTACGAACCACACGAGAATGCCTATGACCATGAGGAACGTATGCCAGTGCTGCAACATCTCCTGTCCGCGGGGGAGTCTGACGTCGTAGAGCTTCCGGATTGTTATCTGATAGATACACTGATCTCATACCACGCGCGTTGAACCAATGCATGTACATATGATGCCTACTCATGTCATATGGTCTCCGCTCTCCAACTAATACTGCAGGCTTCTCGATGTACTCACTAAGAGTAATCGCCCAACAACCATCCCTTGTTGAATTGCCATCGTGATACCACGTCTTTCGTAAATAACTGATATCATCCCATGGTAGAGGAGGAGGAGGTGGGACCTCTTGGTACTTACCAAACTGGCGCATGACCCTATCCGCATGCTGAAACTCCACCATCCAAAAATGGATCACGTAACCGCATCTCATCCAATACCTCTTTTGTCGTCGGACATGTCGAGGTAACTGATCATAGTAATCAACGTATGGTCGCCAGTTAACTGTCTCATCAGCTAGTCTATCGAAGTTATCTCTATACGTGGCTGTACCACCTGTAAAAAAATATAAATTTTAAAAAACAATTATAAATCTATCGAAGTTATCTCGAATTATAAATCTTTTTACCTAAGTGAGGGTTCTCTGGCCACAAATAAAAAGTGGTCCACTTCACACCGAAAGCATTCCTCGTATCCTCATCGGCACCACCGAAGGGAGGTGGCTCTGATCGGGGTATAGGCCGACCAACAGCAAATCGAGTCCATGACCAAATCTGTAACAACAACATCGGACCCGCTATCATGTCTGCCCCCGCGTGGCAAGCACGTGACAACTCTCGATAGAGATGTGCAAGTACAGCACCTCCCCAATTGTATTCTCGTGGAGTCTCTAGATCAGTGATGAATTGCAAGTACATCGCAGGGACTCCATCTGCACTTGAATCTGGAAACATAACCGACCCGAATAAATCCATACAAAAACCTCGAGTGTACCGTGCAACTATCTCATCATTGTGCCAATCTTCTAAGGGTAAACTAAATTGCGCCCGCAACCATTTTAGTCTAAGCGCATAAGCAGAGACGGACAATCGTTCTTTCAATGTGTTAGGATTATAAATCCTATATTTATATGGCATTGTCTGATGGAGGTGATTGTAAAAAATAGCCGGATCTGCCCCTAGATCAAACTCTAAGTATGGGTCCCAATCAGTATCGCTGGTGCCAGTAATCGCGTCACCTGCAAATTAAAAGAATTATACAATTAACAATTTATTTTTTATAAATAGGTAATTAAATTAACCGATAAACAACTTCTGATTATTAATTACCCTTAATCGATAAGCCCCATAGACATGCAACATCTTCCAACGTCATTGTCACCTCACCGACAGGTAGATGAAATGTATTGGTCTCCGGCCTCCACCTCTCAACCAGAGCAGTAATCAAATGCGTATCAATTTTGCAATCATTAAGGCGAGCAATTTGATACAACCCTAACCTCTTCAGAGCACCTTCCATCCGACTGTTGTAAGCAATACTAGTCTGATGTGAATTTACCTGCAATGAAGTGGTAGGCTGCCAAAAAGAATTAAAACATTATAAACCCTTCAAATACTTCATATAATATTTATTTGCAACAAATAATTAATAAATATAATCAAAATTACCATATCACGAACTTGCCATGCCCTGTGGTTCTGTGGTGCTAATTTCAACAACTCTGGATAATCCGGATTAGCCATTGACTCTGTTAGAAAATTTGATAAACAAATATTTTTGCAACTGATGAGAGTCATCACACATAAATATATAAACAAATATCTTTTCAAGCATATGGCTACAATAATGAAAATTGAACTATATGTAAACAACATATCATCTAATTTTGATTTTAAAAATAAACTTCATGAACACTTAATTACACAAATTTATACTACATATTACTAATTTTATCTAATTTTAAACTTCAAGAGAGTCATCACACATTTATCTAATTTTACAAAAATTATAATACATATTACTAAAAAGTTACATTATACTACATGAACACTTAATTACACAAAATTATACTACATATATACTAAATTACACTAAATTAACATCAAATAAACTCTAATTAATACTACATTAGCACTACATTACACTAAATTAACATCAAATGAACTCTAAATTACACTATATTACCACTAAATTACTAAATATACTCCAAATCAACACTAAATTACACCAAATACTAATTTAACACTACATTTCACAAAAACAATCTAAATATACTAAACAAACTAAATTAAATTAGTTATTCATTTTAATTCGGCTAAAATAAAAAATTATAAAAAGAGGGATATTTACCTCGTCAAAATCGTAGATCCGAAGAGTTTCTAACTCTCTTAGACGATTCAGAAATTTTAAAACAATTGGATGGAGAAATGATTGAGTAAATTGAGAGGATAAAAGAAAAAAAAAAGAAAAAAAGAAGAGTTCGGAGAGAAACGAAGGAGAAGAAAGGGAGAGACAGAGATAGAGCTCTGGAGCTCTCGGGTGCGAATTTTGGAGATCAAGCCTCCACCGGTCCTAGGGATCGGTGGAGGTATAGATGAGGGATTTTCTGTGGCGAGAGTTTCTGCTGGTGTAAAACAGGCTCCATCAGTCTCTAGGACCGATGTAGATTGGATTTTTTTTGCTCCACCGGTCCTTAGGATCGGTGGAGGCTAGATTTCGAAAATCCACGAGCCAGAGGCTTATTCCGTTAAATCGATTTAAAGTAATTCTATTTTAAAAAAAACCGAGCACGTCGAGGGCGTGCTCTTCACGTGCGAAAATCCAAACTAACGATATGAGATAAGGGAGGGACGGGAACCCAGAGGCTGGAGGTTATTCGCCAAAGCCTGAATTCGAACCCCTGAGGAGAGAAGGTGATTGGTCGACTGCTCAGCTGAGGTTTCATTGTCTGTCGAGCCATTCCTATCCATCCGACTATCAATTTTTGTATCATTCTGACCATGGCATTGGCATCAGTATCAGCATCTTCAGCTCTGGCTGTGACTGCGAATTGCTGTGGAGAAGGCGTTACTACATGGAACAGGCGAGGCCTCACCAACTTCACCTCCACTTCCTCCTCCTGCTCGAGGTCGATGCGGAGATGGAGAGTTTCCTGCACAATCCCCAGCAAGACCGGTATGGCCACACCAGCAGAGGCACCGCCCCGTGCGGAGGCTCCGAGAATGGGAGCGGAGTGCGTGGTAGTTGGGGCCGGGATCAGTGGGCTGTGCACTGCACAGGCACTGGCCACGCGACACGGCATGTGGGCCCAGGACAGCATCCTGGTGACAGAGGCAGGGGACCGGGTAGGAGGCAACATCACCACGGTTGAGAATAGCGATGGCTACCTCTGGGAAGAGGGCCCCAACAGCTTCCAGCCCTCTGATGCTGTTCTCACAGCAGCTATTGATGCTGGTCTCCGTGATGATCTCGTCTTAGGTGACCCTGACGCACCACGCTTTGTACTCTGGGATGGTAGGCTTCGTCCTGTGCCGGCCAAGCTCACTGACCTCCCGTTCTTTGACTTGATGAGCTTCCCTGGCAAAATCCGTGCTGGTGCCGGTGCCCTTGGCCTTCGCCCCGCTCCACCAGTTTGTGTCTTTCTACATTTTCAATTCTAAATTTATTTGATTTCATATCCTTCATCTCATGGGTGCTTTCCTTTTTGGCAAAGGTTTCAGGGTCATGAGGAGTCGGTTGAGGAATTTGTTCGCAGGAATCTTGGTGACGAGGTTTTCGAGCGCCTTATTGAGCCGTTTTGTTCAGGTTAGGTTGCCTTCATGTTTCCATCTTGATTCTTGTCACCTTCTCTCCCAATTATCTGTGTTTAACTAAAACTAAACACTTGAGTTGATTTGAATTTTGGTGCATTTTACATTTACAACTTACAACAGGGGTGTATGCTGGGGATCCTGCTAAGCTGAGCATGAAAGCAGCTTTTGGAAAGGTGTGGCGGTTAGAGCAGAAAGGCGGCAGTATAATTGGTGGCACTTTTAAGGCAATTCAAGAGAGGAATAACAATTCCAACCCTCCTAGAGATCCGTAACAACATGCATCCTCCTTTTCAATCTTAATTTCAGTCCAACATTATTTTTGCATCTTCCTAATTACGAAAGAGTTGAGAAACAAATTCAACTTTTTTTTTCTACTTGAAGGCGCTTGCCTAAGCCCAAGGGCCAGACAGTTGGATCATTCCGCAAGGGGCTCAAAATGCTGCCTAATGCAATTCATTCTATGTATGTCTTTGTCTTTCATTAATTAATTTGCAATTTACTCACTACATTATTTACCATTTTGTCCTACATAGAGCTTATAGGATAGATGGGTGGATTATAGTCCGACTACAGGCTACAACTTAGTTTAAAATATTGGTTCAAATAAAATAGAACCAAACTTTCCAATTAAGGATGGGCACATTATTTACCATTTGTGAGTCCTGGTTGGTGCTTGCATACAGTAGTAGTTTGTGCTCAAGATTCAAGAACATATCCCGAAAAAGAAAGAAAACTGTGAAGAATAAAAAAAAGAACCAGATTAGCTTACCTTTTTGGAAAAAAAATTAGATATCTAATCACACATAGGAGGAAATATTGTAGTGCTAATCATTTGAATCTGAAAAATGTGGTTTGTTGTGGCTCAGGTTGGCTAGCAAAGTGAAACTATCATGGAAACTAAAATGCATTGGGAAGTCAGAAAAGGAAGGCTATATTCTGTTGTATGAGACACCAGATGGACCAATGTCAGTGTGGGCCCGCAGCGTTGTCCTTACTGTTCCATCCTATATTGCTAGCAACATCTTGCGTCCTCTTTCTGTGAGTCAACTACCATCAACCCCTCCCTCCGCTCCACCACAAAAAAAATGAAATAAAATATGCTGTGTTAATAATTTTTTTGGTATAGTATGAAAGTTAACTTCCTTTTTCTTTCTGAATCAGAGTGAGGCAGCAGATGCACTCTCTAAATTTTATTACCCACCAGTTGCCGCAGTCACGGTGTCTTATGAGGAAGGAGCAATTAGAAAAGAATGCCAGATTAATGGCAAGCTCCAAGGTTTTGGCCAGCTGCATCCTCGTTCCCAAGGCATTGAAACTTTAGGTACAATTTAGCTCGCTAGTATTTTCACTCTACTATCAAGAGCTCTCTACCTTCCAGCTGCATCAACTGTAACAATTTATTTTGTTGGTAGCTTAGAGAATTAGATGACTATTGCATTCCACTTTACTGTTTTTGCACTAACAAATATGTCATATTTGTCGGTACATCATTATAGATTGGATTCGTCTTCTTAGTAGCGATATTGAATATTTGAAATTATGAATGACAGGAACTATATACAGCTCTTCATTGTTTCCAAACCGTGCACCACCAGGAAGGGTGTTGCTCCTCAACTACATTGGTGGCTCGACCAACACTGGAATCATTTCTAAGGTACAAGTAGTACACTACAGCTTGATCTCTGCTGCTCTAGTAGACTATAATATAATATGAGATAAGAAAGGATTGATTGATGCCTGATGGAGCTGCTTGCATTATTGTAATTTTGTCTCTAAATGTACAGAGTGAGAGCGAGCTAGTGGAAGCTGTTGACCGGGACCTGAGAAAAATGCTGATAAGAGAAGGGACGGAGGAGCCACTGGTGCTGGGGGTGCGAACGTGGCCCCGGGCAATTCCACAGTTCTTGGTTGGCCACCTCGACATCCTTGACACTGCTACCTCTGCTCTCAGCAATGCTGGCCTCCAAGGTCTGTTTCTCGGAGGAAACTATGTGGCTGGCGTTGCCCTCGGCCGCTGCGTCGAGGGTGCGCAGCAGACTGCGCTCCAAGTCTCTCAATTTTTAGCTAATTATGCCCGAGTTTAATCAACCTTAGCATTTGGTTTATAGTTTGTTATTGTGAAAAGGAGTTAGTGTTTTCTTTTTATTCCTGTACATTAGGCTCCTAAGTTTATTTGTATCAAGTGGGTTTGAGTTCTTTGAATAAATGTTCATATTGTTAAGGTTCTTTTTTCATAGTTGGTACTGAAAAAAATATTTAACTGTAGCAATTCTTGGTATTGAAAAATTCCTTTTCTGGTTGTTCTGTGAACGATTGTTGATGAATGCAATTTCCTTGTACTGTTGATTGAATGTTGCCGATCCCTTCTTTTTCTGGAGGGATTAGTATGTGAATTAATTTAAATGTGCAAGGATGGATGCCTTGATTAAGTCTTTAAACTGTGAATCAGTTTGCATCTTGTTTGTTGTCTTTGGTTTGGATGAATTGAAATGAAAACATAGTTTCATGGCCAAATTAGCTTAACCTGTGACGCTGTGACTTGTTGAATTTCCTTGCTTTTTTGGTCATGTCCTGTTTGATCGATAAGTTGAGAGGCTGTAGGAATCGTGCACCAGACGGTACCAGCCTTGTTTGGATTCTGGTATCAGTTTTGTGGTGTCAGGGGCCAATTGGCGAATTCTATAGTTTAAATTTTTTGTCACAGGTTAAGTATTACCAGTATTATACTTGAGGAAAATGCACTGGGAGAAAAGTAGTCAAATTGGAAATAATATTGCAATTGTATAGTATGGAAATAGTATTACCAGTATTATAATCTGCATATTGTATAGTAGGGATTCTGATACTAAGTATATATTATCAGTATTGGACAAATGTACAAATTTTATTATATTTTGCTCATACGAAATTAATTGGTTGAATCAAAATATATTTTAATTACTACATTTAATGCAGGAATTGTTAATTAAAATATAATTAACTTATATCTAATTATATTAATCAAAATTATACTGTAATAAGCTTCGTTATAGAAGAAGTTATGCCACTGATACTGAGGGTAATTTGGTCTTTATGCTTATTCTCATATTAAAACACATTTTTTTTTACTCATCCTACATTCTTTATTCACTGGAGTTGTTGGCCAACACCAACTCTTTTAGGTCCTGTTCGGCGGCCTGCTAAGGAATAGGAATGGGAATAGGAATTAACAATTTTGAACTACTTTTTACTGTTCACCGTGGGAAAAAAAAATTAACTCTTGAGTGAATTTTTTTTTCCCACGACAACAGTGCCGTTGCCGAACGGGCCCTTAGTGAAGATTAAATTGTTAAGTCTCAACTTCTAAGAAGGCAAAATTAGAAAAGACTGAAGAAAAATTGAACTGTGGTGTAAATGTATAGAAGTGCCAACTTTTTTTTTTTTCAATAATTTAAATCTTTGCATATGAAAGGTCAAAGTTGTTTATTTGACTGGACCCCTTATACTTAAAATAAATTGAATTGAGTTGGTCACGGTACTTTGGAAAACAAAGTTGTTGTTTTACTTTCAGCTCATATTTATATTCAATGTTTAAATAGTTGATCCGAACCTTTAAACATATTCTTCAAATACATTTTAATATGAACATGTTTAAAAGTTTGACTATTTGAATTTTAAAAAATAGAAATATACACAAAAAATAAAACCTCTTTTACTTCCTGAAGCACAAAGCACCGTAGCCCAAACTCATTTACGTTCTTTAAAACTCAGCCGACAAAACAAATACTTAAAAATTAATCTACCGGTTGATTCTTCTGCTGTTGCATCATCTGCATTATGTTAATTTCTTTTTGTAGATGAAAATGCAAAATTTTATTTTTGAGCTAAAGCCTATTATGGGAGAGTACTAGTATATGGTACAGCATGATATCACGTCTCATCAAGCAAGTGTTCTGACAGAACCACATGTTAGCTTTTTAAAACGACTCCTAATTGGTTTATCTTTTTAAAACCTACTTGGTCTAAGGCAGTAAGACCAGACTTTTTTATTTATAGAAATTATTTGAAAATAATATAATAGATGAATTGTCTCGAGATTTTGATCTCATATAAGAAACTGAAAAATAAAAATTCATTCATTTAGGCGATCTCCTGTGGCATTAGGTGGCTGATATTGATTCTTAAAGGGATAAAACAAAAATAGTGAGTCTATGGTACTATGCATATCACGGGTTGGTCCGTAATACAGATCAATATTTTCGTTTTCAAAATTCTAATGGTCAATCCAAACTGTTCAACATGATCCCCATATGAATATGTACTTGTGTACCGAATTTTATATTTTTTAGATTTTTTACTATTTTTTAAGATAGGTAGAAAATCACTTGATCTGAAAATTCTGGACCATCCAAAAACAATAATTTTCTACCTATCTTAAGAAATAGTAAAAAAATTCTAAAAAATATAACTGTCCGCAAGTACATATTCATATGAAAATCATGTTGAACAGTTCGAATCGATCGTTAGAATTTTAAAAACAAAAATATTAATCCGTATTACGGACCAAATCGTGTTATGCATATTACCATACACTCACTCAAAGAAAAATCGGTTCCTTTAAAATTGTCAGTTCCCTTCCTCCTGTGAGATCAATATTTTTATGTAATCCATCTGTTATCTTGTATTATTTTAATATAATATCTACAAATAAAAAATTCTGCAGTAAGACTATTTTGTTCTTTGATCTGTTGTTACTAAGTAAAACGCCACTATGCAATTATAACTGAAAAATATAAAAATTAGAAGTGTGAGCACTGAGCAACGTGAGAGGACCTTGATAACCATCCATTTATCCTGTGAAGATCGTATACTAAACTATGAAGTATACTCCAGAAGAAAATGATGAAAAGTAAAACCACAAAAGACACAAAAAATGGTAAAATATTAGTGCTTGTACAATTTAACGATATGATAATACCAGGCAAAACTAAAGCAGTAAATTCACTGTGTATGTAGTTAACGGGAACACAATAATTGTTATGATAGGAAGCCATGCTACTAAAAGTGGAGAAAATTAGTACATTGATTATTTACAGTTTTTACACAAATAAATACAAATGTACATGAAAACCGGCTTTAAGTCTAGTGGAAAAACAATGCTCTCTGTGTAGGATGTTGCATGATCGAAACCCGGATGAAAAAAATCCCTTCTTCTTCTTATCAGAGGAAAATTTTGTACTCGTAAAAAAATCCTAACAAAATCGATATTGTCGTCAAAATATTAACGGAATCTTTGAAATTTTAAACAGCCGAATAAATCTTAAAATTGCCATAAAATCTGCTTGATTTTTTATTTTTAGAAATGCATTAAATATTTTGTGAAAAATAAGAAAAATGGAAAAAAATAATTCAATGCCATAGAAAAATTGATTCAATAATTAAATGCAGCTAAGGCATTTTCTATGGTTAAGGATTGATATATGCATACAAAATCCTTATAAAGTATCCAAAGGGAATAAATCAATGATTCGGTTTCTTCTAGTGCATTGAAAAAAAAATTCATCTTTCTACTTCCCAACAAAATATTTCATATATTTCTAAAAATAAAAAAATTCTGTAAATTTTTCTGGAGATCTTAAGGAACAAGGATATCGCACTTAGAGAATTTTTTATTCATAGAAATTATTTTTGTGTCAGTATATAATTTATTAAATCACAAAATGGAGATATAAATAAGTAAAATAAATGAGTTTGAAAGGAGAATAATTAAATTTAAAGATTTGATGGGTATAAATATCTAATTGATGAAGTTATGATGGGCATATATCTAAATTTCTCTTGTAATTAATTACTTGCACTTGGTCTCCCGCAGGTTATTGTATCATATAAGCAGAGGTTAAAAAGGTTTTCATTGATATATATCTTTCAGATCTTGTTCTAGAAAAACAAATGGAATATGTCATATAAATTTTTCTTCTATATATTATCTTGCTGAGAAATTAGGAGAAGATTTTCTGAATAGAAATTGTAATATCAGGGAACAGTGAAGACTGAGATGAATGGGAGTAAAATTTTCGGAAAGTCAAGTTACTTGGTATATAGGTCGACATCCGTTCTTAGAACCCGGTACTTAGGTACATATACCTCATCCATGCTTATTCGTTTTAAAGTTATAAATTGATATATTATTGCAAAGATAATAAGTTATTCTCTTTGCATCTAAATTTCAAATATAAAAAAGTAAACAATTTTAATTTGGAGAACAAATTTGTAACAATCTCCTTGTGGGAGGCTACTATAAATGGTGTGTACTCTCCTAGAGATACCAATGACATCTACTATGAATAAATATACAAAAGTTACAGTTCTTATTGCAATCAAGTTACATCTAATTAAATTGAGTAGTTCTTGGAACTTCCAGAGATCTAAATCTAAATTTGAGAGCTAGAAAAGCCTTAGAACTTAATAAAATTCATCGTGGCATTTTATTTAATTGGAAAAAAGGTCCATACTAATCTATTCCTTAATTAGGGAAGTTGTTTTTGCCTGGGACAATTTTGATCTCTGTTCATCACTGAAATGAGGGAGATATCAGTGGTGCTGTGATATGTTATCTCAAATGCATAAGAGCTCAAGCTAGCTAGCTAGATCGATCCGAGTATTTGATAAGAAAATTCAATTGTTCTATTTTTTTCAAATAAAATAACACATATTTATTTTAAGGTCAATTTATTTCTTTTTTGCAGGATGTGTTGATGTCCGCCATGTACTTAATTTTATATGTTTTGCTTGTCTCTATTAGTTTTCTCTCTTATTTGATTCATTAATTCAATAATTAACTTCGATGATTATGTTCATGAATTATATAGAAACGAGTAATGTTATCACAAACTGCAAATCTAACCACTAAACACAGTCTACTTTATGTGAGCAGGTGAGCTATATGTAAGAACTTCCATGACATGAATCTTTGACGTCTAGGAAAAATCAAAGTAAATTTACCATGGCCAGGTTCCTGGACTTGGGCTACTGCAGTTCAAACTTTACAAAGGTAAACAGAAGGTCTGATGGCCGGTCCAATTTTGGATTACATATTTAGTACCCAATTCACAATTTACTTCCCTATTTGGCAAATCTGATGGCTGGAGGACCATTGGACCTCAAAATTGGTAATGATACAACACCCTGAGATAGAGAAGCACCTATAATTAAGATTTACATAGTTGTTTCTTTCAAGAAATATTCCCATAGTTGAAAACCAATCAACATTAAGGACTTCATCAAAAGGTATCTATATTCATTATGAATTTGCAAAAGAATCCTAGTAACAAAAATGCATTTTCTAACTTAAAGAAATACAAAGCCAACATTACTTTCATCAAAAATGCATATCTATCAGCAGCTACCAACAAATGTTGCGTAAATTCCGTCAATGTCTTCTCAGAATTGCAACCGGGAATAGAATCAGTATATATGAAATGAAGCATTGTCTCGAATACCTCGGGGCACATGTCAATTCTGCAATTTTAATTTGTTGTTGAGTTGCCTCAGCCATATTTCCAAAGAGCATTGCTTTAAATACAGGGGTTCGTGCTGCCAGTATTAATCTATGGCACATAAAAGAAAGATTTCCAACACAAAAAGTTGCATCTGCTGCCTCGCTACTTTCCATGAGCTTCCCAATATGGCAGTATAAATCAGATGATTTTGGCACCCCAAAGAGCACCTATTGTGGGGTATATCTGTGTTATCGATGCTGCAAATTAATTCAAAACTACCATCATGAACAAATTGCTTCCTTAAGAATGAGTTAGCTATTTCACCATAAGCAAATACCTGACCCTGAAAAGGTGATTTTTGTACTGAATAACGGCATACATTTTGGGTTGTCATGTCTCCTTTTAGTATTTGATTTTAAGGTATGTATATTGTCCCGTGTCTCTTCATGAGACTCAAACTGAATGTTGGGTTCATGGTTTTATATTCACCGTGAAGCCTAACATGGAAAGAAGTACAAACACCGGACAACTCTTGGCGTGAACCTTGTGGGTAATAGTCAATGACCCATTCATCGCCTAATGCATGAAATACTGGGGAGGAAACAAATTGCTCAGGTTTCATATCCTTCATCTCTGAGTAGTTAAATTTGAAACGGTGTGCGACTTGGATGTAGTTAATTTACTGATGCTGAATTTTCCATGAGTTATGTGAAGACGGTTTATAACAAAGGAAAATTTGTGGAATTTTGATTGAACTAATAGATGACATATGAACTAACATGCAGTAGCGGTTTCTAGTACCACTATATAGAGCCATAGGTGAGTAATCGTTTCCCTAGAAACCCCACATCTGTTTAGCAAATACAGATGAATCACATAACCCCAAGAGGCAAATTATAGAAGTTTATTTAATAATATACATTGTACCAACACATCTCTACCTTCAATTCATTCCTCTGTCACCTCTTCTAAGTTTCTTGTTCGACAAAGCGCCTCCTCTCTCTCTCGTCTCTACCTTAAGAGGAGAGGAGAATGAGAGAGAGGGGAGGAACCGGAGCCGATCGGAGCCGAGAGCGCGGTACCGCCGAAATTCGGAGCGTTGAGTCTCTATGCCATCTCGATCAGAGCGCGGGTGAGTAGATCCGGTCGTCGGAGTGCGGCGGCGGTTGAAAAATCGGATCCGGTCGTAGAGAGCAATAGGGAAAGGTAATAGGGTAATTGTGAGTGTATATAAGTGAGATTAGAGTTATTTAGAGTAGTTTGGAGGATTTTGTAAGAATAAAAGAGTGGATTTAGGTTTAGAGTCATTTGACTCGTTGTAAGTTCGTTTTTTTATCAATGAAATTATTAGTTGGCACTTAAAGCCACTAACCTTAAAAAAAAAAATAATATACATTGTATAAAACCAACCATTTATTCCCCTTGAATGGTCAAACTTTCTAGCCAAAATTTATGTATAATATTCATCCATGTTGACCATGAATAAATGCTGAGCAATCTATAAAATTTCATTTATTATTTTTTATAAATTTTTGGAGTGCAAGGCCCGATCTAGCTTTTGCTGGAATCTGATTTTGAATCTTCACAGTATCAGACATATATTACTGTCTTTCACTGGATTTAACAACTGCAATAGTGTGTATACCTGTGGCCTATGGGAGATTGGACTTTTGAAACTGGAACAAAAAGCAGGCCTTTTGTTGGGCCCTAATTCTCCGACGCTCATAACCTGCAGGTAGGAAGTGGAGGCAGCGCGTGGGACTGGTTATGACATAATTTTGTATTCTTTTTATAAATCAAGTACCCGCACCTCTTCTGAAAAAATTCTCGCGTCGTACCCGCATTAGAGGACCGCTCAAATATTTTTTACATATGACACTAGATGATGTCTGAAAATATTAATATCAAGTACTGCAAGTATTAATACCTCTGTACTAAAGTATTTTTATCTATGTGGTCAACTATTTTTGTTAGAGGAAAGTTGACGCGGTGATGATTGGGTAAGGTTGATGCGGTTATACGGGATCCCCACTACTTCATTAGAGGAAGATTGACGCGGATCATAGATGAAGGGTGTTGCTGAAATTTTAGAATAATAATTAGTGAGGAACATATAATATCTTTTTAGAATAATAATTAGTGGGGACCATAGTACATTATTCCTCTAAGTGCGGGTACTGTAGCGCGGGTACTAAAATAATTATTCATCAAAAATATCTATCAAGAGCCCGGCCGTAGGATGATTAAGAAATTAACTTATTTGACATATGCCATATTTTCTCAAGAGTAGAAAATAATTTATTTCTACATTACCCTTCTTTAGATAAAGTATCCTCTATATAACCAAATTCTATATAAAATAACAACATGGATTTCTACTACTATTCATACTTTGAATCACAATGTGTACAATTTTGGGATAATTGCAAAAGAAAATAAAGACATAAAATCTGCATAATTTTTTTTTCGAAATGTATTAAATATTTTGTGAAGAATCAAAAAAGATGGAAAAAAAATTCCGATGCCATAGAAAGAATTGATTGGATTACTTTAGGCATTTTCCAAGGAACCAAATTAGTACTATTGATTCGGTTCCATAGAATTTGTATGCACATAAGGTATTTTCTGCGGTTAAGGATTGATATATACATACAAATTCCTTATAATATATTTAAAAAACTAAATTAATAATTCGGTTCCTTCCAGTGCATTGAAAAAAGTTTCCTTCTCCTTCCCAACAAAATAGTTAATATATTTTTAAATATAAAAAATTCTGTAAAATCTTTGGGGATCTTATGGAACAAAGGATATATATCACACTGAAAATTCACATGTATCATCCAACAACTACAAGCTCGCATGCAGTACTATCAGAATTTTTTATTTTAATTCAGAAGTGTATTATTTTTTTACAAAGAAAGATAACGAAAATTTCGATGCAGGCCATAGAAAGAATGATTTGGTTCCTTAGAGATTGTACGTAAATCAGACATTATCTATGAATAATAATAATCAATCCGCGGTTCCTTAAATAATGTCTAAAGAACAGAATTTCCTTAAATAATGTTTAAAGAACATAATCAATGATGCAGTTTCTTCTAATTAATTTATCTAAAAAGTTTCCATCAATATTCTCCTTCCCAACAAAATATTTAATAAAAATGAAAAATTCTGAAAAATCTGGCTGGAGATCTTATGTAATTAAGAAGGACATCACACTGACATTCATATGTAGCATCCAACAACTACAAGCTCATATGATGTACTATGGGACAGTTCATTACTGCATGTTGTGCACAGTACAGGACAGTACGTGTAAAAATAAATTATTTGTAGTTTTTAATCTGACTTTGGAAACCATAGAAGAGAGGCTCCAGCATAGGGAATCATAGCATCTTCCCATACTAGCTAACAATGCTTCATGATTATTATTTCCATGGTTCCCATGTATCATATATGTACTCAATCATTTTCGTCCTTTTTGACCAATAGAGAGATGAACAAATTGTTAAACAAATAAAACTAAATAGAAAAAAAAAGAATTAAAAAAACAAAGTGAAGTGAGAAGCTGTGTATGGTTGTTATTGCCTTAATTTGATGAATTTAATATGGTTAATGAAGAAAACACAGTAGCAACAGAAGATCTGTTATTAGTTCATAATATATGTTTTTGAAGATTTGTGGTTTTGTCTATTAAATATTTCATTGATAGAAAACGTATTTACAACAAGTCAAATTATCCTCATTCCTATATCTACTCCTTTATTCTCGTGATTTTATCTAAACTACTCTAACCTTCTAATCCTACTTATCTACACTTTTAATTAACGTCCATAAATTAATACATCAGTGTATTTTAACAAGTTCTTAAAAACAAACAAAAATAAAGTTGAAATGCAAGTCATAATTTTTTTTTACAATTACATAGTGAAAATAATATAGATCATATCTAACGGTTTTAAGAACCAACCTTTGATCTATTGGTAAATAGAAACACCTTTCATGTGAGAGGTCATGATCGAGTTCGAATTCCGAATGGAAATTCATTTATGGATATTAAATAAAAATTGCAAAGTTATACCTCTATTTTTTTATCTAAAACCAAAATCTAACAGTTTTATTGTAACATTTAAGTTTTAAAATTAAAGTTATATATAAATATTTTAAAAATAAGACATAATAGACACACAAAATTAGAAGCACTTAAACCATTCTTTTAACTGAAAAATTGTTTCAGATATCTGTAAATTTAATACCAGCTATATGCTTATATATTATATATAGACTAAGGGATATATAATTGAGCGCTAGTCGATCTGAGATGGTGTGATGCTGAGAGAGGACAATATATGAAAAAAGAAGCCCAAAAGGGCATGCATATATGCATGTGACATGTGACCTGATCCCCATCCAGTTCGCCATGCCAGAAACTCAGATTTGATTCTGATTCATTTCAATTCCAGGTACACGTCACATTCTGCTATTCTAGATTCTCCATTCATTTTTCATGGTTTTGGGTCGGATTATTCACATGGATCCTCGATGAAAAAAATATACACATAGATATATAATTTAATAATAGTAAATAGTTGTCAAAATCCTCCTCGCATATAGCCCCGGTCACCAGGTCCTCCTATTCGCACTTTTCCAAATTGTGGCCAAACACTTAAATCGGAATTTTCTACCAAAAGTTACGGCCGTTTAAAGTTTGAAAACAATGCATCAATGTTTCATTACAAAAACATTGACAAAGTGCCCAGGGGCGGATCCAGAATTTTCGTCAGGAGGGGCAAAAATATATCGAATCGGGTTTAAATACCTAATCGGGTTTAAATCCATTAACCAATTAGGTACTCGACAAAAAATAATGCTTTAGCTTATACTTTTCAATGCTTTGACTTATAATTTCTGATGCTCTGACTTATAATTATAATTACCAATCAGAATTCAACAGATTTATTTCAATTTTAACCCTAAATTTAACTCAAATTACAAATTAAACAATCAGAGGGGGGCAAAAAAAACATCCAGGGGGGCAAAGTCGGTCGGAACCGATAAATTTCCACTAAAACTCAAAATCCAGGAGGGGGGCAGCTGCCCCCCTGGAATACACTGGGTCCGCCCCTGAAAGTGCCGAATCAAAAAAAAAATTCAGGTGATTCTCTCTTAGTGCAAAAAAATACTTACAAATTAAAAAAAAAAATAACCATGCATGCTTTAATCATATTTTTAATTTTGTTTGAGAACTTCAAAAAAAAAATCCGATATCGTTGGCATTGTCAGCAGTACCGGACCGAGGACATTTTTCGAATTTTTGAAAAACTGAGGGCAGAGTTGGAATTTCTTTGTTTCTAGGATATGAATAAAATTTTCAGCGCATCTCTATGTTCTAAAATAGAAATACGAATATGCAAATTCAAGAGAGATTTACTCAGACATGGTTGAAGTATATAGTTGTATCCGTGTTTTGGAAACGCAGGTTTGGATAAAATTAAGCTAATAGTAATAGACACCTGATTATATTAATCATTGCTAGATCGAACGTGAGTATATTTAAGAATTACTCCATATATACAATAGATATCGCCACATATGCCCTTTTATGTACTGAAATATACACAAAAAAAGTCAATTATTTCTTACAAATTTTTAATTTGAAGAAAATTAATATTTGCACAGTTCTGGGACCGTGTATACAGGGGCGGATCTAGGATTTCCATCAGGGGGGCCAAAAAAATATCGAATCGGGTTTAAATCCATTAACCAATTGGGTACTCGATAAAAAATAATACTTTAACTTATACTTTCCAATGCTTTGACTTGTAATTTCTAATACTCTGACTTATAATTCTAATACCATCAAAATTTAACAGATTTATCTCAATTTTAACCCTAAATTTAACTTGAATTACAAATTAAACATCCAGAGGGGGGGCAAAAAAAATTCCAAGGAGGGGCAAAGTCGATCGGAACCGATAAATTTCCACTAAAACTCAAAATCCAGGAGGGGACAGCCCCCCCGGAATACACTGAATCCGCCCCTGCGTGTATACAAAGACCGTGGAGTAAAACCTGGGGGGGGAAGAGCCTTTTTCTGACTAATGTACAAATCATAATAACAACAATATTTTGTTTTTAAGAAATTCTCAAAATTATGCTCGAGACTTATTCTATGAATTAATAAAAAAAAATCACGTGTTAGATGGCAAAAAACACAAAGCAATGAACATCTACAATAACTAGGCTCTGTTGGGATGTGAAGAGTTCAATGGGAATTGGTGAGATTTCCCAAACAGTTTTCAAAACCCGTTCGGTGATCGTTTTTTTCTCAATACTTTCCCAACTATTTTTTCAAACCAATATAATTTGATGAAAAAAATTTATGAAGTTAGACAAAATTAAATTTTTCCCACTTTTATAACTATTTTCTCAAACAGTTCCCAGACCAATGTAATTTGGTGGGAAAAAATAAGAAGTTAGACTGAATTATTTTTTGCCACTGTCAATGGAATGTTCTCTCACCTCTCTGTTTGTCATTAAATGGGCCAGGCCCGCTCTCTCTCCTGCGAGAGAATAACAACCTAAAAAGGACAACTCACTCTCAAGCCCATATATATATATAAATCTATCTTATTTCCTTTTCTTTTTTCTTTGTGGGACTAACCCCTTGTCCGATCCGGAACTGCCTAGTACGCAAGTAACGCAACTTCTACAATTGTTATAATGAAAAAAAAATATTATTTGTTACACCTGTTAGGCTGGAACAACTTTCTCTTTTCATCAAATGGACTTAAAAAGCACGTAACCAACACCTTAGAATAGAAAATGATTAAAAATTATTATTTTATTGAGAAACTTTAGAAAAATATTATTGTTACAATATTTGTCATTAGCTTTAGCTAAATGTTTTGATTGAGAATTTATAAGAATATTATTTGATTATTTGATGAGAAATATATATAGAAATATATATTTTTAAAATAATCAAGATTTTCCACAACTATTCTCACAGTACAACTGAACATTCATTCAGTATATTCTCATAATCTATCATGTGTTTACCTATGAGTATGAATTTCTACAAATAAAAAAGTAGGTTTCTGAATCCGTCAAATCTCATCCCACACAATCTCGCGACAAACGAACAAGTCCTAAAGCTTTCGAGAAATGTGTTCAGATTTTAGACATTATAACATTTTTTTTTTCCAAAAATAAGTATATTTATCTTATTTTTCTAAAATCCGGAGTACCATAAAAAAAAACTCTGAAATAAATAGGCCAATGAAGTTGATCTGAAAAAAGTAAATTTAATCCAGGCTGGATGATTGGCATCATGTAATGAGTACATGCATGCATGCAGCAGGTTGTGTCTAGTCTCCAGTCATTGGATTCTCATCTTTTGCTTCTCTCTTTGGATCTCTCTCTCGCTCTCTTGCTCTCTTATTTTATTAATTTTTTATGTTCTTGATTATATTTTTTTCTTTTGACGGCGGATCTAATCTTGTGGCTAATATACATGGAAACATATGCAGGCATCAATGCAGGATATGCATCCGCTGCTTTTTTTGATAGAGAAGCAGGGAGCTGCTCGTCTCTTTCTCTCTGTATCTCTCTAAAAAAAGAGAAGAGAGAGAGAGTCACGTGGGAGAGAGAGGAGGAGGAGAGAGATAGAGAGGCAAGCAGGAGAAGAGCAGTGGTTTGGCAAGCACCGGATCTCGTTCCCATCAATGCATGGCTGCATGCAAGACTTTATGTGGTTTGTTTAATTACTGTGTTGTTTACAATTTCTTTTTGTTTTTTTTTTTTTCAGCCTTCTTGGGTCAAACTAACAGTAACCACCTTTTTAAGTAAAAGTTAGCTAGTTATTGTTAATCGTCTCCCATTTAGTTCAACTACTGCACACCCTTAACTTTCTATTGGAAAAACCTTGGATTGTAGTATGATTTTATATATAATTTAGAGTAAAATGTCACGAGTACTGTAAAATTGACTCTTATTTTTTGATATGATTAACCTCCATTCACGTTTTTGACATCCAAAGTTTGAAAATCTGACTCTACCTCTGGTTGTAGTTTTTATTTTAGATATGTATTGTATGCTTATATTGATGTAATTGTTGTATATACATATATTTTTATATTTCTGAAAGAAATTGATATTATTTTGTGAAAGCCTCACTTTATGAAATGGTTCCTTATTTCCATTGAATATCTCTAATTTTTTGTGAACTTGCAGGTTTGTAGATATGGTCATCGAAAAGTTATTTGCTCCTTCACATTGCGTGCGTAGAGTTCATCTAATATTATCATATATAAATTTAGTATTTAAAATCGAATGGTCAATATTTGTCTTAACAACATAATTGAAAAAAAAAATGTCAATTTTAAAATTTATTAACCTTGTCCATGACCATTATTATTTAAAAATCGTTCAATTATTGTGTGAAAAATGATCAGCCCAGGACCATGGACAAATAATTAAACACGTGTAAAGTTGCTCAACTTTGAATATAAAATTGGCCTTTTGAATCCTGCTTGATAAATTACAGTGTTGTTTAATATATAGAAGCATTTGAAATAGTGCTGACTCCTGAGTCCTGACCAAGGTTTTGTCCCCTTCTACATTTTTTTAAACTTGACAGGTATACCTAATAAACGGCTAGTTTTCCAAAATAACAGAAGATTTTGGTGTCAACTTTTTAATAAGTTCACTTGCCTAGCTTTGTTTTTTCCCTCAATTATTTGCAAGTTGAAACCCTTTGTTTTGTTTTCCCTTTGGCTTTCAAATATGTTAATTTTTATCTTACATTTTTTTGATAATTTTTTTTTTTTTTATAAACAGTCTTATCTCATTAATTGAAGGTACTTCTCGTTGGGACATGACTGGAGCTTAAAAATGACATAAGACATGTTAGATTAGACCCAACAAGCAAGAAAAATTAAACAGTATTTGATGAAAAGTTGGCTTAAGACAAGAACTTAATTTTACGGAATAACACCTTTAAGTCCGGTCAATTTAAAATTAAGATATGTCATGTCTATAGTTTGATTTGAAACCAATTTAGACGAAATTTCCAAGACATAGCGTTCAGAAATTGAAAAAAAATCATACATTTCAAAAGTTAATCTCTGAGATGGATAAGCAAATAAGATTTAATATATTTTTTATCAACATGATATTTTAAAAGCAATTTCATTACAAAAAAAACTTTCTATTTATGGAATTATCATACATCCAAATTGTAAATGAAATTGTCATTTAGAATTTGAATTTGAAATAAAATTATCAATGTAAATGCTCTGTATTTTTCCTCGATTATTTGCAACGGCCCACAAAAAGAAATAGGACATAATTAGTTTTATGACTTTTATTCCATCCTAGAAAGATAAAGTGTTCACAATTTTACGGAATATTATATCTTTATAAATGTATTAAATATTTTGTAATGAATTAGAAAGTTAAAAAATGATGTATTATAAGAAACCGAATCATTAACTCAGTTTATTTAGAGTTTGTATGCATATCACACATTTTTTATAACTAAGGATTCAATATACATACGAATTCTCTAAATAATCAAATTAATGATTTAGTTCATTTTCTAAAGGTCTAAACGAACTGAACAATTCGAATTAATAATTTGATTTTTTTTCTAATACATCTTAAAAAAGTTTCATCTTTTTCTTCCGAACAAAATATTTAATAAACTCTAGAATTGAAAATTCTGAAAATCTCATCCACCGACCACCGGCCGACATTTTTATTAATATCCAAAGTTTAATAGAAATTAATTAATATACTCTGATCTGCTTAGGAAGTTATAAAAATATCTGTACCGATTATTTTCTGGTTGGTACTTAATTAATATTTTTTTTATGATGGGCATAGCATAGTTGGCTAGAAGAAAAAGGTGTAGGAAACTCGGATTGAAGTTTGCACTCAATTTGTCTAAGATCAAACAAATACATTTTGTTGGATACGTGTGTTACATCGGTTGCATGTATCGATGCATCATCGATGTTTTTGTAATAAAACATCGATGTTTTATTAATCGGGTAGTGCTAAAAAAACATCGGTGCATCGCTGATGTTTTTATAATGAAACATCGATGTTTTATTAGCCTGCTGGTTATTGTCAAATTAAATTCACTAGCCGCATGCGAACACTAAACTAAATTTTTTTTACAGTGTCGTATGACACTAAAGTTTAGTGTTCGCATGCGGCTAGTGGATTTAATTTGATAATAACTAGCATTCTAAAATTGAGTACCGATGATTTATGCACGGCCTAATGACGGCAAAAGTGCATCGATATTTCATTACAAAAACATCAACGAAGCACCGATGTTTTTTTAGTACTACCTTGCTTAATTGCCAATGCTAAGTCTAATAAAACATCGATGTTTTATTACCAAAACATCAGCGATGCACCGATGTTTCATTACAAAAACATCAGCGACGCACCGATATTTTTTTAGCAGTACCTGGCTAATAAAACATCGATGTTTCATTGCAAAAATATCGATGATGTACCGATACATGCAACCGATGTAACATACGCATCCAACCAAATGCATTTGTTTGATCTTAGCCAAACCGAGTGCAAACTTCAATCCGAGTTTCCTACGACTTTTTCTTCTAGCCAACTATACTATGCCCATCATAAAAAAAATTAAATTAAGTACCAGCCAGAAAATGGCCGGTAATGTATAAAAAAAAATTTGGGTACCGGTTATTTTCCTGCCAGTAATGAATTAAATTCGGTACCGGCCAGAAAATGGCTGATACGAGTATTTTTATCCATTGGATCTGGATATATTAATTTTTTTTTATTAAACTTTGAATATTAATAAAAATGTCGGGACCACCGGTAACCTAGTACTACAGTTTAATTTTTCTGTTTTTACTTTTTAATTTTTCTCTTTTCACTGCTCAAAGTTTAATATTATGGCCGCAAATTGCGACTTTTGCTCTGTCAAACACTGAAACCCTTTTCTCTGTCGCTGACGAATCCCCACGTAAAAAGATACCAAATCTTTTTCTTCCTTTCCAGCTCAGAATTTTTTATTCATAGAAAATAATAAAAAAAGAATAGAGAGAATTAGAAAGAGTGAATGAGAATTTTTACTGATTGGAAGATCGGGAATCCGTATCCTCCCAGGTATATCTGACTCAAGCAAATTACAAACGGACGGTCCAGAAATCACAGCCGGGTCAAAGTCAATATAATGCCTACATAACTATAGAGAGTCTGTTTTGAGATTTGTGTCAAGTTAAAAGAACTAATCTGAATAGACCTGGGGTGATCCGTTTGTAATTTGCTCGAGTCATATACCTGGGGTGATCCGAATTTGTAAGATTTATGGCAGCGCCACCGATCCTATTTTATTTTATTTATTTGCTTCAAATTTATTATCTGTAGCATGCTTCTAAATAGCTAGCTATAGCTTTTTTGGACCCTAAAAGCTATGGCGCTATGGGCGATATATAGCTAGCTATCAGCGCTATAGCTAGCTATAGCTAGCTACTTAGTGCAATGGCTTATTTTTTTTAACTGTCCCGCTATACCGCTATAATCGCTATTTAAACCATTGATCTGTAGTAACCTCTACAACACCACCTATCTTACTACCAATAA
The DNA here is from genome assembly GCA_025461045.1 of Carex parvula. NCBI lineage: Eukaryota > Viridiplantae > Streptophyta > Magnoliopsida > Poales > Cyperaceae > Carex > Carex parvula. The sequence goes on from JAJGRW010001346.1 coordinate 305,874, forward strand.
AAATTCCTATGCACATTTTCTATTTTCTTTCTTCTTTTTTATTATTTTCTATGAATAAAAAAAATCTCTTTCGAGCTCATCTGACTTATTTTGACAATGCAATATAGATATGACTAGAGGTGTATCAGAGAACTCACCGACATTTTTATTAATATCCAAAGTTTAATAGAAATTAATTAATATATTCAGATTCGCTGGGAAGTTATAAAAATATCTATACCGATTATTTTCTGACCAGTACCCAATTTAATATATTACCGACCGAAAAATGGCAGGTACCTAGGGCTCCACAAAAAATTCGTAGTTCGTAATTCGATTCGAGTTTGATTCAAAAAAGTTCGTAAAAAATTCGATTCGAAATTGAGTTCGTTCGAAATTAATTCAAACCAAACTTAGTTCGAAATTAATTCATACCAAACTTAAATTGGACCTAGTTCGTTCGAAATAGGTTCGCAAACCAAACTTAGTTTGAAATTAACTCAAACGTGAGCCATTGATTTCTGCTGATAACTTATGTTCACTGATGAAAATATAAGGCCGCCCAGTCCATAATTACTCTTAGTTCTGACTTCTGAAAAATGTTTCCTGAATACTTTAGATATTTGAAAACTTTGGTGATGTTTCTCCATTTGGCTATTTGAAAAACTTTGGATACTGTGATCGTACTGAACTTTGATTTATTGTACTAAATTTTGGTGTTTGATATAAATTTTGATTTCCAACTTTGGTGTATTGTGTAATTAGAATTCAGAATGCCTGAGTTTTTATTAAAGTGTTGTAATTTCGAACTATGGCCCAGCCATAAGTCATAACTCGTAAGTCGTAATAAAGTTCATACAAGTTCGAAATTGAGTTCGTAAAAAATTCGATTCGAAATTGAGTTTGTTCGAAATTAATTCAAATCAAACTTAGTTCGAAATTAATTCAAACCAAACTCAAACCGGAAGTAAGTTCGTTTGCGTGTCACTGATGTTTTTGTATTGAAACATCGATGTTTTCATCGATGTTTCGAAATACAGTACCGGCCCTACCGGTACCCATTTTTTTTTTTAATACAGTACCGGCCATTTTCTGTCCGATACTTATTTTTTATTTTTTATTTTTAGGATGGGCATAGCATAGTTTGCTAGAAGAAAAGTCGTAGAAAACTTGGATTGAAGTTTGCACTCGGTTTAGCTAAGATCAACCAAATGCATTTGGTTGAATGCGTGTGTTACATCGGTGCATCATCGATGTTTTTGCAATGAAACATCGATGTTTTATTATCCGGGTAGTGCTAAAAAAACATCGGCGCGTCACTGATGTTTTTGTATTGAAACATCGATGTTTTAATAGACTTAGCATTGGTAATTAAGCAGGGTAGTGCTAAAAAAATATCGGTGCGTCGTTGATGTTTTTGCAATGAAACATCGATGCACTTCTGCCGTCGTTAGGCCGTGCATAACGCATAGGTACTCAATTTTAGATGTTGGTTATTGTCAAATTAAATTTACTAGCCGCATGCGAATACTAAACTTTAGTGTCAAACGACACTGTAAAAAAAATATAGTTTAGTGTTCGCATGCGGTTAGTGAATTTAATTTGACAATAACCAGCATCCTAATAAAATATCGATGTTTCATTACAAAAATATCAGCGATGCACTGATATTTTTTTAGCACTACCCGGCTAATAAAACATCGATGTTTCATTGCAAAAATATCAATGATGCACCGATACATGCAACCGATGTAACACACGCATCGTTGACGTAACTGAATTTTCGCCAGAACTTCCAACCCCTAGCTCTATTGGAACTCTTTTGGCGTAGATTTATATTATAAAAATTCCAGTGGCCTTTAAATGGCCGTACATGCCTCTCCAATTACTTTCATCTAGTAGCTTCGCAATGGTATATTTCCCAGGATTTCTATAGCAAACTCGGGTTGCCAATTTTAAGTTCCACTTTTCTGGGTTATAACCAGTGCATGCGTAAATCATGGATTTCAAGTCACAAAGTGAGATATCATCGATAATCATAAATGAATTAATTGCCTCTTTGGAGTAATAAGCCCCGTATAAATTACTAAGAAACCTCCCACTACAGTGTAACGAAATCATGGCCATGACAAACAAACTACATTTTGAAAAATGATAAACAATTGTCAGGTTACTAATTTACATGTATAGGTTACTGAAAACTAATTAAAATAAATAAATAAATTATTAAAAACAATTAATTTAAATTAACAAAAAATAATTTAAATTAAATAAAAAATAACCTAAAATATGGGTTGAAAGTAACGGAGTTGAGTGAGTTGTGATGGGGAGAAAGAAAGATGAATATTTATAGGATCTAAAATAGCAAAAAAAAAAATTAGAGATACCGGCCATTAAATAACCGGTAATGAATTAAAATTGATTAAGGCCATTTAATGGCCGGTATGAATATTTTATAAAAACCAGCTTCGCTGAGTATATTTATTAATTTCTAGTTAACTTTGGAAATAGAAATATCGGGCCAGCACTTAAAGACAGAACTTTAGCCTATATAAATATTTTTCTTGATCCAAGATATCCAAAGTACCCTTTATAAAAATCAAACAGTAAAAGCCAAAAGACAAGTCACCACAGCCAAGCTCAGGTGAAGATTCTTTGTGCCAACTTCATTGTATACATTTGTCCTGTGCCTCTATATATTTGGAACCCAACAGCTCTTAGAAGCAAAATATGAATATAGTATGTTTTACATAAATATAATACATTCAAATGAATATACTAATTTTACAAAATATGGTACAGTCATATGAACATAATATATTTTATGATATTTCAGTAAGTAGGAACTAGGAACATAAATGATTGATCTTTATCTGAGACAACAAGATGGTTGGTTGTTTTATTTGTCAACTAAAAGAAGTGAAAAAGAAGTAAAAATGAACAATAATGAAAATATTAATATTTAAATCCACAAAGTTTCAAATGTTTACTTGCGTATGTTTGAGAATTGACTCATGAACTTTAGTAGAAAAGGAAAATTGGTCTAAAGTTTCAAACCATTTTCAATAAAATTAAATGGTAACTAAATGTGGATGTTTCATATTTTTAGAAATTAAATGGTAATTAATATTAATTTAAATTGTAATTAAATGTTACTAAATATATAATAAATAGTTATGCATAATGTAACACTGGAATGTTAATCCTAATATGATAGCTTCACTGTATTAGCCACATATCATCTTAGTAACATAAAAAATGCATATTAATTATTATATAATTGAACTCCTACAGAAACAGAAAACATATCTAGCGGAGAGGGACTAAGGGAGATTCCACATCATTTGCACTATGATGAGATGGCAAATGAAAAGTTAATCACCTTTATTTCGTAGAATTGGTCTACGTCTTAAATTGTGAACCAGACCAATGAGCTGCCACTACAGAGTAAAAAATTGACACAACCTAGATAATGCTGTAGGATAACATCTCTATTTTTTTAATTAAATTGTAAGGGCTTGTAAGTTTCATCTGCTAATTATTTTATGGCATTAAAAAATATATAAATTGAATGCATAATATAGTGGACATTAATTTGTAGAAATAATACTGATATTAACACTAACAACATTCAGATATTGACACTAACAACATCAATGGAGGGTGGAAACATGCCATGAACCATGAACTTTAAATCCAAACTCTCCACCCTCTATCGAGACAGTGCCTCGGTGGAGCTATTTTTCAAAATTCCAACACGCTTGTTTCGTTTATATCCATTTGTTTATTTCTAAATAAATAAAACAATCTTTAGCTAGAGTTCAAATGGTGGAGGTGGAATGTCAATTATGCAATTGTTTTTTTTTTTTTTTTGCATTTTCTACATTGAGTGAGGTAAATACATTCAAGGGCTCAGTGGAGCAGTCCATACTCTATGCATTAACTCAAAATTTGAGTTTGAAATTCAGACCATCTAATCAGAATGCAAATCAATTTATAAAATCACGGAGGTCTTTTAATATCCGTGTCAATTTGAAATAGATGGTTCAAATTTGTCTTGTATTAACTCAAAATTTAGATTACTGCGATAACCAGTCTTTGATCTAGTGACAAAGACATGCCTTACGTATGAGAGATCCCAAATCCAAAACCTGAATAAAAAAAATCTCTTATAAATATTAAATAGTTGGATTGCTTGAATTTCAACTTTTGCTCCAAATATTTCAGATACGTGTTCGTGATGGCTTAGTTGGTTCAGTTTACCACACTTACATTATGATATATGTATTAAATAGTATCATTTTGATATATTTTTTTGTAGAGATATTATAAATCTTTTTATGTTGACCTTACTGACAATCTGTGTTCCCTGCGCTACTGAAAGGGCTTCTAGTCCTGTCGAGGAACTTCTACTATACAACTTCTCATTCTTAATACGATCAGATTTTTTACTTTATTTTGTAAGTTTTATCATCTTTTATCCTCTCACACACAACTTAATTAGGGTTTTGAAATGGAGAAGTTGGTAAATTAAGAAAAATTATGGACCTTTTTTTACCTCTTTTTAATTGAGTTCTTTTTTCAATCCAATTAAAATCCGATAAATATTCTTTCAATCGCAATATTAATATCTATGAACAATTCACTTAAATCCTTAATTCCTATCTTTTAATATGTAGCATTTATTAAAACATAGTTTAAATCTATGACATTAAATATGAAAAATATCGAAACATAGCATAAATATTGTTAAGGTCCTTAAGGACAATGTTTCTGTGCCAAGGTAAATTCTATCAATGACAATTTTTCTGCTGAGATAAAATACTATTAGTGACAACATTTCACAATGCTGACAACATTCCACAATGCTGACAACATTTCACAATGTTGCTTTAACTTTTAGAAGTAATCTTTGCGTTGTCATTTGAGAGAGTTTCACCTAAGCAAAAAAAAAAAGTTGCCAATGATAACGTTTTTGCCATGTTCGGAAATTTTGCTGATTTGTCATAGATCTAATTTTTTTTTAAATGCTACAGGTAAAAAATCGGTCCTCAATTTCTACAGATCTGACCATCTTTATTGATAAGCAACACGGTCATCCTGTCTTCACTTGCCACAGGGAATCAACCTTCAAGTTTTCTTGCTGCACCAGGTCTATCTGTTCATTTTCCACGATGACCATGGACCCAAGGTCGGTGTTTTACAGTGGGGGTGTTGGCACTTGGCACTTGGCACTTGGCACACTATCTTCCCTGAGGAAAAATCGAAAACCAAAAATTGTAGAACAAAATCACCAATTTTTTTAATCATTCCAAAGATTTGTTGTAAAAATGATTTTGTTTCTTATAGGATTTTACAGTTGGCAAGCTAGCATAGGTAGGACCAGAAAGGTGTGTGTATTACCTATTCTGGCCATGGAGATTCCCCAGTCTGCTCACACACCAGCACACCCTTTCTCATACACACATGGGGGGTATCCCTCTCTCTAATAAAAAAACTTTCACCTTGCCCCATTTGTCCCATGTGCTCCTCTTTCTCTCTCTCTGTAAGTCCACTTGTATTCTTTGGCTTCCTTTGAATATTTGTCTCTCTCCTTTTGGGGCTCTTAATACCCTCCAAGAACAGTAATAAGTGGCCACTGTTGAACCAATGTGTTTCTAGATTCACTTTTGAGAGATTTTGATTGTTGGTTTTCTTTTGAAGCACTATAATTGACCCCAAAGAATCCTTTTTTGATTGACCCAGAACCTAATTTTGGCACTAGTTTGAACACAGCTGTTGGGAGTGAAATAGAGAGAGAGAGAAAGAAGATACATTGCTAGAATTGAATTCAGAACCCTGATTTTGATTTAGGAGCTTGAATTTCCAGTGTGGATTTGAATTTGAACTCAATGTACCAATTTTCCATATGTTTTTGTCACCCGCTGTCATAGCCGGGATAGTTGTAGGGGTATTTCTGGTATTACTAACTTTTATTGGGCTATTGTGGTACTGTGTGTTTCGCCGAAGATCATCATCCAATAGAAATTCAGAGACTGGTTCATCAGATCCTTCTACTCTAGGTAATTAAGTTTTGTGTACTAAATTTCTTTTTTTTTGAGATGGGTGTACTAAATTTCTATAACACTTTTTGTTAGTGATGTCTTTATTTTATAATTCCTCTTCCAAATTGTTGGAGATACCTGTAAATTATACATGGTGTGCAATTGCATTTTTCTTTTTTCAAGGAAAAATATGGGTCATGCCAACATTTGATTGATTGAATATTACATAGGACATGTAACAGTGTTTGAAATACAAAAGATTGCTCAAAACAGTTGAGCAAGGAGGGTTTAAAAAGTACAAATCACAATAAAAAAAAAGGAAAAATTGAAAATAAAGAACAAAATACAAACTAAGATCAGATCAGTGGTCTGTGCCAGTGCCGAGCTAAGTAAATTGCATTTATCTTGGTGATTATTTCCTTGATCTTCAGTAAGCATCTCTATTAGATACCACATCATGCAATAAAGTAGGGGTATATAGTGGTAGATACCACAAGCACCTTTAATGTTAGACCAAGTTTCTAATAAAGCCCCTAGTTGTCCTGTTTATTCTGTCTGGTATAATAAATCAGTTTATCAAAAGAATGATTATTGGCTGAAAAAATTAAATGTGAATGTGTCAAATTTAATTTTAATTTTTTAATAAGAACACAGGTTTGATACTGCCCCATCATGGTCTGCATGTATGATTTGGTATGTTAACCATCAGTACCAAGTTATGACATATATAACATTGAAATTCGAGAATACGTTCCTGGTTAACAAATACAAGAGCCATTTGAGTGGTATATACCAAGTTATGATTATTTTATTTTTTATTTCAAACTATCAAAATAAAAGGACTTAACATGGCTTCACAGTTAAATTATTTTCTAATTGCATGGTAATGGATGTTGATAACTGCGCATGGTGCATTCCTTAGTATTGTAAGTGGAATAATTAACTTTTTTTTTATTACTTAATGTTTTTTTAGTGGAATGGAATAGAGGGGGTCAGGTCTCTTCAGCTGTTGGGTCCCACTTAGCTGAAAACCATGGGGCTCGTCAATTCACCTTAGAGGAGCTACAGCAAGCCACTAGAAATTTCAATGGCTTGAATTTGGTCGGTACGGGCAGCTTTGGCCAGATTTACAAGGGTTTGCTTCTAGATGGTACTGTTGTTGCCATCAAAAGACGAGTGAGTCCACCTCAGCAAGATTTTGTTGAAGAGGTGGTTAATTCTGGGTTATCTTTACTGTATTTTGTTGGCTTATTGGTGTATGATTTGACTCATGATTATTAATACTGGTACACATGGGTGTTCATTGGGTCCGGTTTATTTGGTTTTCAACCGAACCGAAAAATTTGGATTAAATGGTTTGGTTTTTTGGTTTAAATGGATCGGTTTGGTTGAATTTTTGAATTACTTTGGTTTTTAATATATGGTTCGATTTGGATTAAATGTATGATTTGTGTATGTATTGAGTTTTGATCTTTTAAATTTTAATCTCTCTTATTTCAGTTCAACCAAACAAACCGAAATTTACTTTGGTTATTTTGGTTCGGTTGTTATTTGGTTGTCAAGTTTAATTCTGTTGGTTCTGTTATATTTTTGAAAACCGAAATAAAATTTTGGTTTGACTTATTTTAATTCGATTTTAACCGAACCGTACCAATGACAACTGAACTGGTACATTCAAAATTTAGAAAGATAAACCTAATGGAAATTGTATGAATAATTTTATAGGTACGAAGATTGTCAGAAATTCGGCACCGAAATCTCGTGACCCTCATCGGTTATTGTCAAGAAGGTGGATACCAAATGCTGGTATATGAATATCTACCTAATGGAAGTGTTTGTGGCCATTTATACGGTACTTTTCAACAACTTGTTAAAATGAGAAGACTATAATTTATATTCTTGGGCTGGTGATTGAATTAAAATTTTGTTTAGGTGATTCTGGTACAAGGCTTGAATTCAAGCAGAGACTATCAATAGCCATTGGAGTAGCCAAAGGTATCTGAATATTATTTTCCTAAATTGCCCTTTTGTGCATTACAGAATATTTGAATTTTGCACATTATATTGTTCTTTAAGATGACCCCTGCAAGACTTCAAACTATCTAGTGTACCCTTCAAACTATCTAGTGTTCCCAAATTGCCCCTTTTATATCTCTCCCTTCATTTATGAAGGAGAATCATTAATGAAGACAAAGTGACAGCAATTGGGACCTCATTTGTTGAAAAAAAATACATGTAAACTGGGAAGATACTTAGCAAAATTTCTCATGGTTAGGGCTTCATAAATTTCACCTGATATTCTTATCTGCATTTATCCAGTTTGTTGAAAGAATACCAGCAAGTACATCTGGGCCATTTAGTTTATAAGGACTCGTTTGTAATACTCTCATTTTGCAACAATATACAATTTTTTTTTGAGCTTTTACAGGGTGTATGATTAGCTTAGTATTCAAACAATATTTTTAAATTCAGGTTTGTCAATTTAGCTTTTACAAGTATGCCCCTGCATGACTTCAAACTATGATGTACCCTTCGACTGATTTCCCCAATTTATTCAATCTAGAGGCCCAAATTGCCCATCTTTTAAATTCTCTCTCTTCATTTATGAAAGAGAATCATTAATGAGAGACAAAGTGACATCATTGGGGCCTCATTTGTTGTAAAACATGTCGACTGGGAAGATACTTGCGGAATTTCTCTTGGGTAGGGCTTCATATTTACACATTATTGCACCTGATATTGTTATCTGCATTTATACGGTTTGTTGAAAGAATATCAGCAAGTACATCTACAGTTCTACACCATTTAGTTTCTAAGGACTTGTTTGTAATATGCTCATTTTGCAACAAATATACAAGCTTGTTTTGAGCTTTTACAGGGGTGTATGGCAAATATTGCCACAGAAAGCACAAAATAAATGCTTAATATCTAACAATATTTTTTAAATTCAGGTTTGTCACATCTGCATAGCCTGTCACCTCCAGTGGTACACAATAATTTTAAAACAAGCAATGTATTGGTGGATGAAAATTTCATTGCCAAGGTGGCTGATGCTGGTATCATTAGGCTAATTCAAGGGTCTGATAAGGCGGGCCCCTCTAACAGACCTAGTGGTAGCATATACCATGACCCAGAGTATGGCAATTTTTTCTCAAAAACATTTCCTACTTCATTTACTTCATATCTTTTTTCTTTACAATTAGGGCTGCATATAGAAAATTAAAGTTGAGGATGTCAATCGGATAAAATGGAATTTCTTTTTCTGGACTCCCACTTTTTTAAAATGAAGCAAGAAATCTGACATCAAATTGAAACTTTCACTTTTTTCAGTTTCAATAGTTATCAAAGCACTGTAAATTCATTTTTGATTAGTGCCATGAAATGTTCAATACTGTTAAATAAAACTTAGCATAACATAAAAAAAAATTCAGGTGAAATTTTTGATAGTTTGTTAGATAACTAGTTAATTGCTGGTTTTTTAGGGTTAGTTCATTGATGCAGCAGTCAGAGAGCTGTGACGTGTACAGTTTTGGAGTGTTTCTTTTGGAGCTCATAAGTGGCCAAGAAGCTGCCCATCTTGTTCCTCCTGAATTAAAATCTTCTTTTATCCCATGGGTAATTATTGGAAACTGCAAAAAATTTATTACCACTTTTGAGTGAGGCTATGGTACTATGCATAGCGCAGGTTGGTTTGTACTATGGATCAATATCTTCGTTTTCAAAGTCCAAACAGGCTAAATTTTACAAACTAAACCGTTCAACGTGATCTCCATATGAATATGTACTACAGACAAAATTTTACATTTTATATAATTTTTTTTACTATTTTTTTACATAAGTAGAAAATCACTACTTTTGAATGGTCTAGAATCTTTAGATCAAGTGATTTTCTACCTATCTAAAAAAATAGTAGAAAAAATTCTACAAAATGTGAAAAATATTATATCCTTTTCATAGGCATTTTGCTCATTGATTTGAAAGTGGAGAATTAATGAAGGCATAATTTACATTTCTATTTATACAATACCAGCTTTTGTAGCAAGCATTTTTAAACTAAAAATCTCCTTTGTAATTTGTATCTGATAGGTGGAATCACATTTAAACTCCAACGAACTAATTGATCCGAGATTAAATTTGAGTTTCACATCAGAAGGGATGAGGGATCTAATCAACTTAACCCTTCATTGCGTAACCTCCAGTTCTAGAAGACGCCCCAAAATGCGGCTTGTAGCAACTGAACTTGACCGAATTTTAGAGACTGAGATGAACTTGACCACTGTCATGGGGGATGGCACTGCCATTGTTACCCTTGGAAGCCAATTATTTACTTCTTGAAGGGGTAAAGTGAGAAAAGAGGAAAATTTCCTGTGTGCCCTTGAAAATTCCTCAGATGTTACATTGCCTCTGAGGAGGTGTAAAGCAATTCTCACTCTGCACGGACGCATGATATTATGAGGTATTGTTGAGTACGCATGGAATTTTTCAACAGAAATAAAATAATTAGGAGCTTGGGATTAGAAGTTTATGTAAGGTTATTATTTTTAGGGCAAGGACCTAATTGATTATTGTCAATTATTGATATTTACCAGAGTTTTAAATAGCGCGCTATAGCGGCGCAATATGACAATAACATCGTTTTTTCAGCTGTTCCGCTATGATGCGATAAACGCTATTTAAACCTTTGATATTTACTGATGTATATTATTATGCCAATTACTGCCAACTAGTCTGTAAGCTTAACATAGTTAGCAGAATCTCACTTGCAGTTAATTATGCAGGAGGGGTCAAAAACGTACATTTGTATTTATTGGTGTGAAACTGTAAATAATGAATGTACTAATTTGCTTCACTTTTAGTAGCATGGCTTCCTACCATAACAATTATTGTGTTCCCGTTTACTACATACACAGTGAATTTACTGCTTTAGATGTATCTGGCATTATCATATCACCCAGCTGTAAAAGTACTAACATTTTACCATTTTTGTTATTGGTGGTTTATTTTACACAGTGAATTCTCACTCTATAGTATACTTCATAGTCTAGTATAAGATTTTAACAGGTTAAATGGACGGTTATCAAGTCCTTTCGTGTTACTCAGACTTAACTTGATTTTTATATATTTCAGTGAGTGAGGCTACGGTACTATGCATATGGTCGGTAATATGTCTTCATATCTTTGTTTTCAAAGTTCAAATAGTCAATACGAACCACTCAACATCTAGATATGAAAATGTACTTATAGATCAACTCTTTCTTCAGAATTTTCGGTACTATTTTTGTAGATAGAAAATTAAGATTACAGACCATCCAAAATTAGTGATTTTCTACCTATTTAAAAAAATAGTAAAAAAAAATTCTAAAAAATATAAAATTTACATCTTCATATGAAAATTATGTTGAGCGGTTACAATCAACTATTTTGACATTGAAAACGGAGATATTAAGCCATAGTACAGACTCATTTGCGCTATACATAGTATCGTAGACTCACTCTATTTCAGTTATAATTGCATAGCAGCGTTTTTACTTTAGTAACCAAAAACAAGAAAGTCTTACTGCCTTGGACCAAGTTTGGTCATAAAAAGATAAACCAATCAGGAGATTTTTAAAAAGCTAATATGGAGTTCCATCAGAACACTTGCATGATACTAAGTAATATCATACTGTACCATACTAGTACCTATCTCTCATAATAGGCTTTATCTCTAAATATAAATTTTTGCATTTCATCTACCAAAAAAATTAACATAATTCAAGATGATGCAACAGCAGAAGAATCAACCCACTCAGGTCGTTTTGCGTTGTAATAAAAATGCGCTATCATTCTCACAAGTTCGTCTGAACACCTTATCTCTGTGAAATTTACACATAAATACACAAATCAGCTTCCAGTTATCTGAATCTATATGGCACAGGTATGTATTTCAATTCCTTCGCTTTATTGCCACAAAAATGCAAAGTATTTAACAGGTGCACCAGACCATTCCTACAAGCAAGTCTTTCCGGGTACAAATTTTTTTCAACAGTCAAAACATAAAATTGATGAACTGGTATTTCTTTAAACCCCTTACCTTTCTCCCGGTACAGAATTCGGTTTCCTTTGAGGAACAAGAGCTGGGGACAGTCGGATTCTGTTACTTTCAGAGCATATGCTAAATCCCTCTCTATATTTACGTCAATCTTCACTGTCTGTAACAAATTATACCAGATGTGTTATCATCCATCATTACATAGCCAATTTATCTATCGATAAAACACAAATAATGGGAGAGAGAGAGAGAGAGAGACGAGGCTACAGCCAAGGATGCTGGCTGAACAGATTATCCAAGACTGTCACATGTGGACAAGACATGGATAAGGCGCAGCATAATGTTTCTTGTTGTTTATTTGTTGTTTTTGCTATTTTTAAATTACTCGTTTATTTTCTAGATGGCAGTGTTGTAACTGACGTTTATTTACCATATCAATATTTAATTCATACTTGGTAGCCACTACCAAGTATTTTCAAAAAGAGAGAGAGAGAGAGAGAGAGAGAGAGAGAGAGAGACAAACCCTAGGTGGCAAACGATCTTTACAACTCCAGTAGACTTTTGCAGCCTTCTCCAACTCCTTGAGAAATTTCCAGTTATCAGCTGCCCTGCACAATTAATTTCACAATTCTTAATTAATAAAAGAAATTTTTTTATAGACACCATGGGTTCTATGTTGAACATAATAAAGCATGGTTAACAGCATATGATCAACTGAATAAAATTGACATTCTATCAGAAAAGGTACAAAACTGTTACCTCGTATAGCGTTCAAAAACAAGTACAACAAGGGGGCTGGGGTGATAAGCAAAACTCTCCCACTCCAAGCAATTAATCTCTTGAACCCACCCTTCATCAAGCTCTCCTTCCCAATCAATCTCCACCCCATTCTCCACCACATTTTTTATCGGGTGCTTTTCAAAATAATCCGAAGCCCGTACTCCCCAACCCACCTCTGCATCCAACGGCCACTCTGGATCCTCCTCTTCAACCAACCCTTTTTTCTCTCCCTCCTTGACTTCACTCTTTTCATCACTGTCAGAGTTGGGATCTTCTGGCCTCTCTTTCAAGATTTTGCTAATCTTTTCACGTTGGTTAGGGTTCTTTGCGGCAATTGAGGCCAAGGTTTGTTCGAGCTGGTTGCGAATGAAATCCTCTGTGGCTTGCGCCTCGCTGCGCCGGCCCCGCCGTGGTTTTCGAGGTTTGATATATTGCAGTGGGTTGATAGGGTTGGGTGCTTGTTTGTTTAAATCAGATTGATCATTTTCCAGAATTGTATCATTTCCATTGTTTAAATCAGATTGTTGATTTTGCTTGCGCTGGGGTTTTTGAGGCTTGATATATTGAATTGGTTCGCTAGGGTTGGATGCTTGTTTCTTAAGATCGGGTCGATCATTTTCCGGAATTGTATCATTTCCATTGTTTCCTCCTGATGAATACATCACCTTATCATCACCATTTATGACAGATTTAGTCTTTTTCTTGGGGTTCCGAATTGACTTGAGAGATTTGGAATAAGGGTTTGGACCGGCAGTTGGGTGGGATTGTGAGCTGGATGAGGTAGCAAGGGTAGGAAAAGAGGTTTTTGGTTGGCAGAGACGTTTAGTGCTAATGGTAGTTGTTAGAGGGAAGGAAAAGATTAGAGGATATGTACTGGGAGGGTTTAGGGTTATGGAAAGTTTGTGAGATGGAGATATAACAGGGGTTTGGAGGAATCTGAGCATGGCTATGTTTGTGGGAAATCGGAAAACAGAGAAGGCTTGCTAATTCCTGGAACAATAGATAATAAGCATAAAAGATTTTTCTGATAAATTTTGGGACACACTTTGCTGCCTGTTTCCATTACCAGAAATTTTGAGAGAAAGAAGCCAAAGATTCATCAGAAATTGCCACGAATTTATGCTCAATGGAAATCAAAAGATGAAAACTAACTTCCCTTTGGATCTCACAAAGTATAAAGTTGTTTAACACAAAATAAAATCCATAATAATGAAAAAAGACCGTTAAGTTGGCCACATACTCTGTGTGGCATTTCATCGAACATCTTGCACTCACAACCAGTTGAACTTGAACCCAACAGAGTATCATAACAACAAACGATTAAAACACCAGCAGCTAAACAAGATATGAAACTAACCTGTGCTCTCCTCTTCTGTCTCTTCTATGTCACCTTTTCCCTTATCCCTTGGAAATTCTAACAGCGCACGGGCTTCGTCAACGGAGCAAGATTTAGGCGAAGACTGATGTCAATGGTTTCTTTGGGGAGTGAAGCGGCTGTTTGCGTGGGAAATGGAGAGAGAGAGAACGAAAACGACGAGGAGGGAAATAGTTATTTGAGCAGAGGGGGTGACGGTCTGACGGAGCACGGGGGGAAGGAGATATGGGCAGATACAGATTCGGGTCTGTTTTGATTTAGATGGAATCGGGATGGAGTCTTGGAGATATGGGCACATGCGGATGCGGGTCTGATTCGATTTAAGATGGAGTCGGGTTACTTTGTGGCATCGTTTAGTGTGATAGTCTGTGTTTCAGCCTAACAGAGGTAGGATGTACAAATTTTAATTTTTAAATATAAAACAAATTTTAATTTTTAATTTTTAATTTTTAAATATGGATTGAGTGAGGCTACGGTGCTACGCATAGCACGGATTGAGCCGTGCTACGGCTCAAATTTGAGTTTTCAAAATCCTAATGGTCAATCCGAACCGTTCAATATGATTATAAAATGAATATGTACTTGCAAACCAAATTTTACTTTTTTTTCGAATTTTTTTATTATTTTTTTAGATAGGTAGAAAATCACTGTTTTGGATGGTCCAGAATTTTCAGATCAAGTGATTTTCTACCTATCTAAAAAAGTAGTAAAAAAATTCGAAAAAATGTAAAATTTAGTTTGCAAGTACATATTCATTTTATAATCATGTTGAACGGTTCGGATCGACCGTTAGGATTTTGAAAACTCAAATATTGAGCCGTAGCACGGACCAAACCGTGCTATGCATAGTACCGTAGCCTCACTCATATGGATTTGTCGAAGCATTTGGCATTAATATAAAATTCAATCACATCTAGTACTTAGATTAGTTTATATGAAAATCTTTTATATTACCAAAATTTTCTCAATTAAATTTTATTATGTAAAATTGTATTTGTTGGAAGCGTAATTCATAGAAAAATTACCCGTACCTTTCACAGAGAATAATGTTATCTCTATGTCAAACATAATATTTAAGAATAATATATGAAAGTAAGAAAATAATTCTTCTCATCTATCCTTTAATTTCTCTGTAGACATTTCTAAATTGACGATTTAGATGACCTTTTTAATCCCTAAAATCGAACCCATACTCATATAAATTATCACCCAAATTAGCCACGCAAACAATTTTATGCAAAATCAATCGTAAGTTTGTGAGGACCTGTATCATTTTTTTTGTCACATATATTATTTCTCATATTTTTGTCAAGTATGTACCATCCTTATATTTATAAATCTCTAATAGAGATTAGAGAGCTTCCTAGCATTCATACAAAATTATTATCATACACTTTCACCAACATACAAGAGTACTATTATTGTTTTGTTGCATTATTTATAAACTAGTGCAACAATTATGAAAATACGTGAAGTAAAATAGGATACTATAAATCCTATTAATTAAATAAGCAAGATATCCCATAAATTTTCAAATTGGTTGCATTGGAATGATTAACTAAGAGTTTCATATCACTATTACAATTAATATAGTGAAGTCACTTCATGTCTTGAATTTTTTTTATGAAGAAAGTATCGCAATTCTAGTTTGACATCTATTGAGATACACTGTAAAGTAATTTTTACAGCTCAAAGAAAGTTCTAGAGAAATCAAGCTCTTTTATGAAAGTTGATGAGTTTACTAAGTGAGTTAGGATAACTCTAAAATAATAGATATTTTAATGAGGTCTAGAGATTTCTATAGTAAGTATAAATAGGATGTCTTGATCTCTATTTTGAACCAAGCAGCCAAGAAAGCAAAGAAAGCAAAAGTAAAAAGAAAACAACATAATGAGATTACAGGGAAGCGAATCTCTTGTAGAGCTAACACTTTGCAAAAGATAATTTATATTCTTACCTAAACTATAGTTTGTATTCCGATACAATAAAAGAAAAAGAAAAGTAATAATGGGCTCAACTACAACTGTAAATATATATGGGCGGCCCAAATTTTTTTTTTTTAATTTGCAAAATAAATTTATATTTGTCCCCTTCCCGACATTTTTATTAATATTCAAAGTTAAATAGAAATTAATAAATATATCCAGCT
>JAJGRW010001346.1:326731-450979 GCA_025461045.1 Carex parvula
TATCTCAGACACGTAGATCCATTAATCCATCAGATAGTCATAACGGGTAACTGATCCACTTAGAAATTGCGTTTCCTCCTAAACAAAATCCAATATCTATATCAGTTTCACCAGTACATATTGGCAAGTTTATCCAGACTCCAGAGAAAAGCTCAGCATCTCTCCAAACATATATAGAAAGGTTCATTGGATGACTTTGCATTCGTCATGTCTCTCTTATTAGCTTCTCTCTCTTGCCAAATTCCCTCGAATCTTTCCAATGTTATTTGTTTAGAATCCGCTTTTGGTGGTATCATGACTACGCATGTCTGTACTAATATGTGTCAATTCTTGTATTCTCTCCATTATATTCTATGAATTATATAACAGATAAATGATGCAACTTTGTTGTGGATAAATAAAGTGATGTATGGTTGAGGCGTGCTTCTATTTCTGACATTTTATTAATATTCAAACTTACATACAATTATTAATTATATCCAGGTTAGCTGAGTTTTGTTAAAAATATCAAAACCGGTTATTTAATAGCCGGTTCGGGAATTAATAAAAATATGGAAGGGATCCGGATTTTCACCAAAAAATAATCTAGCAAATTCCATACTATCTCTTCTCACTTTCTCTCTTTCTCCAAAGTTTCTCATTCTCTTCTCATATTTACAAATAAGTCCCTTTATTTTTTTTTTAATTATTTGAAGTTGAAAAACAGTTGTAAATTGATATAATTATTAGAATGTACCAAATTAGTATAATTAGTTCTCAATAGTTCTAATTTGTGTTAATTAAGTTTAATCAATTTTAATTAGTTTAATTAGTTTTAATTTTTTTAATGGTTGTAAATTGATATAATTTGTTAGAAATGTACCAAAATTAGTATATTTAGCCCTCAACTAGTTTTAATTTGTGTTAATTATTTTTAATTAGTTTTATTAAGTAAATTTTAGTTTAATGGTTGTAAATTGAATAATTTGTTAGCATATTTGAGCCTATTTATCATATTTTAGGTTATTTTAGCTTATTTTAGCATATTTACCGCAATTAGCATATTTTAGCCTATTTTAGCATATTTTACTGCATTTAGCATATTTTCGCGTTTCTAGTCCATTTTAGCGTAATATGCATGTTTAGCGCATTTTAGCGCTTTTAGCATGTTTAGGGTTTAGGGTTTACTTAGTGTAATTATAGTATAATTTAATTTTTGAAATAAAGGTAGAGTTTACTTAGCGTAAATAACAAATTTATTTTGAAATTAGAATTGCTAGCGGACGGGCTAGGTCTCGTCCAGTACCACCTGTAGTTGATGAGCCGACAGCATCCCCTGATAGCACGGAGCATTTCAGTCCTCTCCTATGGATGCCCTACCACGAGCATCGAGTCTCACTGGCTTCTCGTGAGGTACATTACTTTTTAGCCTATTATTTAAATTTTGTTGAGTTTAAATTTTGTTGTGTAACACTATGTGGATTACTTTTTCCAATGCATGACAAGTTTCTTTTAGATGTCAAGCTGCGGTGCTTTCACATGCGGTACTACGAGGCGATGGACTAATATCTCATCAATCTGGGGCTCTACAGTATTGTCTCCATTTTGCATAATGGGAGTGGCATTATCAATGCATCTCTCATTGCAGGACTAGTGGAGCGATGGCGTCTCGAGACGCACACGTTTCACTTACTATTTGGAGAGATGACGGTGACACTCCAGGATGTGAGTGCCCTATGGAGTTTGTCTATCAGTGGCACAACCGTTGGTGGCGTATCTGATAGTAGGTTTTTTGCTGAGCAGATCGATCAGTTGTTGGGAGCTGATCCTTACTCTCTCATTGCTAGTCGTGGGACGTCTAAGTTCCATATGAGGATGACCAAGTTGCAACAACACTTCAGCGCCAGTCTGACAATAGATTCCACTGCTGAGGATATTCAGAGGTAATACCTATAAATTGTTTCTATTATATTTGTTATTGACTTTATATTATTTTGAAAAGCGTTTTATTATCTACTTTGTATTGCAGATATACACGAGGCTTCGTGATGAATCTATTTGGTTCTGTCATATTTTCTGATTCCAGTGGTGATTGTATCCCGATGATGTATCTCCTGCTGCTAGCAGACCTTGACAGCCCGTCGAGCTACAACTGGGGTGGGGCTGTTCAAGCCTATATGTATTATCACTTGTGCCATGGTTGTAAGGTAAGTCTCTAACTTTTTTCTTATTTAATTATTTACTCAACCAATATAAATACTTTGACGGCTAAAATTCTTGAAAATGCAGAATGAGGCGAAGCAAAAGTATGGACCGGTACTTTTGCTGCAGCATTGGTCGTGGCCACGACTACCGGTGGGCCGGCCTATCCCGAATGACCTCCGGCGTAAGGAGAGCCCGATTATCTCAGATGCCCATCATATGCCAAGATGTAGTACGGTACTCACCACTACAAGGATCAGGACCATGGTGGTACCTTGGGTATCAGGCCGGTCCGTTCACAATTGCAGAGTTTAGCTGCAAAGCAGATTGAGTGGACTCCGTATGAGGAGCTCTATGAGACTGAGAAGTTGTCGTGGATTTGTCTGGACCAGCGGAAGAGATGGTGGGATAGAGGTCCACTCGTCTGCTTCAGGATAGTGGAGCACCACTATCTAGATCGGGTACTCCGTCAGTTTGGTGAGGTGTCGTTGATTCCCGTAGATCCAGATTTGCTAAGGTCTCAGATCAAAAAGCTGCACAAGTAAGTCATATTCTATTATCTATTATTCCATATTACTTGATAGATTTGTATTGCAACTAACGTGTTCCTTATAGTTTATAGCCACGGTTCATATCCTGAGCAAGACTATAGTACGCATTATGAGGAGTACTACGCTAGGGCAGCGGCTCCGGGACATCTCGATATGTGGCAGATGCCAGATGAGCTCACGCAAACCCTGGGACATCCCCTATTGAGATATGAGTCTTGGTACTTGCGGGTCTGCATGGCATCAGTATACTTGCAGGTTGATTACGGTGCCTTATTACGTCAGAAGATCCAGGAAGACCCAGAGGGTTACACCCCCAACGGTCGCAAATGGGCTCGTGCGGTAATGCACATAATACTACATAGTTTTTTCCTAACTAATAAATTTTTGATCTAGCAAAATATTTTTTTGGTAGCTTTTAGAGGCGCTTAAAGGTTGCGTGCATGGGATCACGATGCTGGGAAAAAGTGGCTACAGAGCTTTTGGGTGCGTGTTATTGAGGAGCCATGCCACCACTGTTGAGGATGCCGAGCACGGTGGGCAGCTCATCACCATGCTGCGAGACACCGGAGAGAACATCAACTGGCGTCAAGTATATCTGATCGAGCCTGACGCGCCCCTCGTTAGAGCTAGTGAGATGCCATCTCCCCTCTGAGAGCAGCTAGAGTGAGACTACCATTGTTGGGTATTGTCCATGACTGACTGGCCGGCATTCTATGTTTGGTGTTTTATGTTTGGATTATCTTATGTTTTGGTTATTTTCTATGCGTGTTTTTATGGTAGTATTTATATATTTTTTTTTATTTTTTTTTGTCACTAAAGTATACTAAATAAATTAAACTAAATTACGCTAAATTATACTAAAATAAATTAAATTATCAGGATTATACTAAATTAAACTAAATTATGCTAAATTGTACTAAAATAAAATAAATTATCAAGATTATGCTAAATTATACTAAAATAAATTCGGAGAGTTCGAATAGACAAACAACAAAACAAAAATAACAACATACATACTACAACATAAAATCTAAACAGAAAATACTTCAATTACAAAAAATACACCCCACATATTTATTAATTAGCATTGGTAGAATAGATAAACCATAAACCCTAAAACAAAAAAACAAAAACCTGGACCGGCCATTTAATGGCCGGTTGCGAAAACAAAGAGAACCGGCCATTAAATGACCAGTTTGGACATTTTAAAAAAAACCTAGCTAACCTGGGTATAATTACTAATTTGTATTTCAGTTTGGATATTAATAAAAATGTCGGCTTCTATTTCCCCCACAATATTATAAAAGGCCTCTTTTAGACTTATTGCAAAGGAATATGTAGTTTTATTTGTTTTATTTAAAAAATATAAATTTAAAGAAATATAATCATTTTTGAAAATCTTGGAACATAATAAGGACACTATGATTCACAGATTTTTGTTATTTTACATGGATGCTATTGTTCATAACGTTCCATTTTTTAACTGTTAATTAACATGTCTAATTCAGTGGGTAGAAATTCTATAATATAATTTCAGAAATAATTATTTTTAAATAAGACATTTTTTTTTCAAATTAGAAGTAAAATTATTTGTCAAAATGTAACATGAAAAAATAATTATTTTCAAAATAAAATGTTATTTTTAAGATATTTTAGACATTTACAACTTAATTCTTGTTGACATTGGATTTTTAAATAGAAAATAATCAATTATATTAAGATAAAAAAATGGAATTTGGAAATTACAAATATATAATAAACAAAACATAAAATTCATACCAAAATTTGGGGATCTAACTTACAAATTTTCTTAAGAAAACTAAAATTTATATTTCTCTAATAAAAAAAATTATATGAATGGAATGAGAATTAGGAAATTATATTAAAAATTATTAAAATTAACATAGGAGATTAAGATATGAGAATATCAAAATGATAGATTTTTAGTGTTTGATATGCTCGAGAACTTATTTTTTTTGTTAAATTTTCGATTAGTGAAATGGTGAATATGGGGTGGTATCCTGATCAGAGTCCGGATCCTCTATAGTAACTCAAATTTTAATTTTAGATCCAGATCCGTCCGATCAGGATACGAAACTGAATCCAGTCAGAAGTAAAATGCACCCGCATCTTTAATATTCGTGATCAGATCGGACGGTTCGGATCTAACACAAATTTGATTTACTTTAGAGATCCGGGCCCGCCCACGGTGACCTATCAGATTTTATACAATCGCAACCGTTGATTAGTCCTCTTTGGAGCGTTCCTCCTCCGCCTCCTTGCCTGCACCACCGTCAAGTGACGCCGCACCTCCGCCACCGTTAACTACCTCCAAGCATAACCCTCGCAAATTCATATCCCCTGAGGTAACAGAAATTTCGGGATTAGATCTGGACCGTCCGATTTTCTTTGGCACGACTATTAAAGAGGGATTCCCCCTTGGGCCGGATCCTGATCGGACGGCTTGTATCTAAACTCAAATATTCTGTTACCTCAGAGGATGCGTACTTAGCCCTCGCTGCTCCGTCAAATTCCTCGAATACTCTCTCCATTACACATGAATTGATCTCAACTCGGGGTTTTAGGAACGGCAAACTAGCTCGGTTTGATTCGAATCAATGGAAGGAGACCTAGAAGAAGAGTTCCTTTTGGTCGAAACCGAGCTCCATGACGTGCAAGGTAATCCACTTCTATAGAAGAAACTAGAATCAACATATGAGATGATGAGATGGCATTGGTACTGATACTGTGTTAAATGTTAAGCTTAATTGTTGTTTTTCTAGACCAAATCAAAGAATTGCTTGAGCACCAAGAGAGGTTGCAAGAGAGGAAATCTCATCTCAGGTCCTTGTTAGATGGATTGAAGGAATCTGAAAGTCATGGAGAAGAGAATGCCGCACCAGTTGCCGCAGAGGATTGGTCGCGGAGTTTTGAGTGGGATTCTCGTGCTGATGATATTAGATTCAATGTATTTGGCATCTCTTCATACCGAGCTAATCAAAGAGAGGTAACTAATATGAACGTTTCCTTTCATTGAAGTTAGTTTTAGATTTTCAATTCACCATTTCAATGTTTAAGCTATTGTCAAATTGAGAACTAAATTACTCAAATTAAGGACTCAGTAGCTACTTATATCACTTTTCCAGAGGAGTAAAGCAGCTTTTGTCAAGCTTTTTTGTTTAATTCAAAGAGTTGCTAGAACTTACTGATAAAATCAGAACTATCTGAGTTTGGAACAGTAGACTATAAATTCTAAAATTTTGATGAAAATTGGACGAACCAGATTTAAGTCAACTCTTCTAGTTATTTTGTTGCTTATTTGCCTACATTGGTACCTCATTTAGCTTTTGAAACTTTATTCTAATTGGTTTCTTCTCTTTTCATATTATCTTAGATTATTAATGCTGTGATGAGTAGGAGAGATGTGCTGGTTATAATGGCAGCTGGTGGCGGCAAAAGTTTATGTTACCAGTTGCCAGCTGTACTCCATGATGGAATTACCCTAGTTGTCAGTCCACTGCTCTCTCTTATCCAAGATCAGGTACTTTTTGATCAAATTATTGTGATCCCTGATTTTGTATCATAATGACCAGGTTTGTACCAGTACAATGCTAAATTGCATATAGGCAAAATCCTGCCTGCATGCAGCTTTCCTTGTATTTATTTTATGAAAATAACAGTTGTTACAAAATGACATCACTTTTTGTATGTTGTTTGAGTTAAAAAAATGCTTAATTTTTTCAGAATTTTTTTGTTAAGGTTAGCGGGCGAATTGCCCACTTACAATTTGCATAAATGAAAGAAAAGTGTACAGCTTTGGTATTTTGTTGCCATTTATCTCAGAATAGTTGCCTAAACTCTAAACCCCAAGTCCCACTCATCTCAAATAAAAGATGACCAACTTTGGTATTTTGTTGCCATTTACGAACTCTCATGAAAACTGAAAATTACCCAATTTATCCGCAATTGAGTTTATGTAAACCAATTATAGATTCAACTACCCTCAGTTTGTACAATTAAAAACTGTAAACAAAGTCAGTGAGGCGGTTCCCATAGCACTCAAGCTGAACCTAAACTCAGTATGTTATTCATACTCAAAGGTACATATCCTTATGAATCTGAGTAATAACTTACAAAAAGTAATATGTTCTTTCTAGCTAAGGCACAAATATTTAATTGATATTTCAGGTTATGGGACTCAAAGCTTTGGGTATCCCTGCACACATGCTGACATCTACAACAAGCAAGGAAGATGAGAAATTTATATACAAGGTCCTTGATAAAGGGGAAGGCACACTTAAGATACTGTATGTGACACCCGAAAAGATTTCAAAAAGCAAGAGATTTGTATCTAAGCTTGAAAAGTGCAATCATGGGGGCCGCCTCTCCCTTGTGGCAATTGATGTGAGCATTTGCATGATTGATTCCATACTGAATTTCTGATTCACTGTGTTTTCCAAAACATTTACACTGTAACAACACAAATCTTAATCTATGACGTGAATGTCTCGCAGCACAATATATAACCCCTACAAAAGGATTAAAATTTCCCTGTTTTTGTTTTTAGGAGGCTCATTGTTGTAGCCAATGGGGTCACGATTTTCGACCAGACTATAAGAATCTTGGGATTTTGAAGATTCAATTCCCTAATGTTCCTATAGTAGCTCTCACTGTGAGTTCATATTTCTCAAGTATCAGTTATTCATAGGGGTGTTCATTGGTTTGGTTAAAACTGAAATAAATAGGCAAACCAAAATTTTATTCGGTTTTTCGAAAAAAATACATGCGAACCAACTGAAATAAACTTATCAACCGAATTAAAATCGAACCAAACAAATCGAACTAAATTTCGGTTTGTTCGGTTGAACCGAAATAAGAAGATCAATAAAAAAAATGAACAGTTTTGTTAATTTTTTGAATTTTTTTTATAGGCTCAAAAGAATTATGTATTTCAATACACTAAATTGAATTAGGGTTTAGTGATTTTGATACTCAAGGAGAAAGATAACGTTCATAATTAATGTTTTATAGGCTCAAAAGAATTATACTCCTCTTTCGGTCTTTTCTGTCTAACCAGTTTTAAAAGATTCTAAACCGAACCAAACCAAACAATTAAACCGGTTTTATAAATGAACCAAACCGATCCATTTAACCGGAAAAACCGAACCATGTAATCCAAACTCTCTCGGTTCGGTTTAAAACCAATTAAACCGCACCCGATGAACACCACTAGTCATTCAGTTCGACAAATTTTCATTTTTGAAGTTTTTAATAGGTTTGTTGTTGATTTTTAACTTTTTGAAGGCAACCGCCACATATAAGGTTCAAATGGACCTGATGGAGATGCTTCACATACCCAAATGTGTCAAGTTTGTTAGTACAGTCAACCGTCCAAACCTCTTCTATAAGGTTTACTACCCATTAAAATTCTTTACATTTTGGATAAATTTTTTTGTAACATCTTGCCAAGTTTTTCTTTACCTTTGGTGTTAAACAGGTTCATGACAAATCGTCAGTAGGAAAAAATGTAGTAGATGAGATAGCAGATTATATTAAAGGGTCATATCCTAATAAAGAGTCTGGAATTGTTTATTGTTTCTCTAGGAAGGAATGTGAGCAGGTTAGATTGTCATTTTACAACTTGATCTCTCCTTCATTTGCAATCCTCCTCTGATTCTAATTCTTCTATTTGTTCTATTTTTCTTTCATAATACTTTTGGTTGTTGGTCCATCTGATCATGCTTGTATTATTTACAGATTGCGAAGGATTTGCGTGATCGAGGAATTTCAGCAGATTTTTACCATGCAGATATGGATGTAATTTCTCGTGAAAATGTCCACCTGCAGTGAGTTCACTTTCTTCTCTCACATACTAAAAAAACACTAAAGCAAAGTGTAATTTTCGAAGCCAGAATAAATAATTTTTGTTATTTTTTCTACAATTTGACAGCTGGAGCAAAAGCAAATTGCAGGTCATTGTTGGGACGGTACGCATCTCTCTCTCTCTCAATCTCTCAAACTATTTTGTTGGAAACTTAGTACTGATTATGTGCATTTACTTCTATGCAGGTGGCATTTGGGATGGGAATAAACAAACCTGATGGTGTGTTCTAATTTTGCTTTCCTCTTGCTAGATAACTCAAAGTGTTCCTAATGCCTTTTTATTTTCCTCTAGTCAGGTTTGTCATTCATCATAGCCTGAGCAAGTCCATGGAAACTTACTATCAGGTATCCGTATTGAGTGAGTGTTTGGTACTATGCATACCACAGATTGGTCCGTACTATGGATCAATATCTTTGTTTTCAAAGTTAAAATAGTCGATCCAAACCGTTCAACATGATCACCATATGAAAATGTACTTGCGGACTAAATTTTACAATTTTTTGAATTTTTTAACTAATTTTTTAGATAGTTAGAAAATTACTACTTTTGAATGGTCTAGAATTTTTAGATCAAGTGATTTTTTATTTACCTATCTAAAAAAATAGTAAAAAAATTCTAAAAACTACAAAATTTTGGTCAGCAAGTACTATTTTCATATGTAGATCATGTTGAACGGTTCAGATCAACTGTTTAGACTTTGAAAACGGAGATATTGATCCGTACTACGGACCATTCCGCGCTATGCATAGTACCATAGCCTCACTCTTCCGTATTTGATACCGGAAAGTAAAAAAGTTCTAATACTTCTTCCACATAATAACTAACGTTGTGTTACTATTAATATAACTGAAGGAAAGTGGCCGTGCCGGGAGAGATGGGCTTCCTTCGGAGTGTGTTTTGTACTACAGGCCGGGTGATGTGGCACGACAGGTTGAGTTTTAATCTTTGTTTATGTGTCATTTCTAGATATATTCCTTTATACCTCTTCACTCGAGAATTTTTTTTTGTTTCTCTATTTCAAATCCCTTTACAGAGCTCAATGGTATTCTATGAGAATTGTGGCTTACAAAATCTTTATGACATGGTGCAATATTGCCAGGTAGAGTTATATACACTCACGATCATTTGGCTAATTTCATGAAATGTGATGTTTTAAATGAGAGTTTATTGTAATACGGATGTGTTATCCTGCCTCTTCCTTTCCAGTCTAAAAGAATCTGCCGCAGAAGTGCTTTCTTTCACCATTTTAACGAAACTGCACAAGATTGCAATGGTACCGTTTTCATTTTGTTCCTTTAATTTATATTATAGTTATGTTGGGCCGGCTGTGAAATTAAAGTGAAAATAAAAGAAAGAATAACACTGTCTTGGGCCCAGAACACTTGGACAATTAATCCAATTCGGATTGGACTACTTTTAAAATATTTATTTATATGATTAATCTCTTATTTTGGTTCAACCGAACAAACCAAAAATTAGATCGTTTTTATTCGGTTGGTTCGGTTCTATTTTTTAACCGAATAAAACTTTGGTTTGGCTATGTTTTTCGGTGCTAGCCGAACTGACCCGATGAACACCCCTAATTGGTAGTTTCTAATTGTCTTTTTCTGTAGACCCTCTCTTTTCTTTGTTTATATGCCAAAAGAGTCGTCAGCTTCTTTTGTTTGCTTACTTACGAAGCACAGATAGTTTGTATAATAGAAGTTTTCAAATTCCAGGGATGTGCGACAACTGTGCATATGGATCTGAGATAAAGGAGATTGATTGTTCTCGTATGTTTGTCATCTCTATTGCACTTTTAATTAAGAATCTGTGTTACTTAATTCTTGGTCACCGACTCTTCTAATGCGTTAATTTACCTAACTCCTTTTTGGTTTTTGATAATTATATGTTTTTGTTTCACTTTGTTTCTCTGATTAGTGCATGTGTTGGATTTCAGATGAAGCAACAATTATAGTCTCGCTGCTACAACAGATTAAAGAAATTGATCAGAAGGCAACCATATTGCAACTCGTGGACAGATTTAAATCCAAGATAAAGGAACTAGGTGACCTTCATTTCAGAACCTAGTTATTGAATTAGATATTATATCAATGATTACAGTGAGGCTATGGTACTATGCATAGCACGGATTGGACCGTACTAAGGATCAATATATTCGTTTTCAGAGTCCAAACAGTTGATCTGAATCGTTGATAGGTTGAAAATCACTTGATTTAAAGATTCTAGATCCATAGTACATACCAATATGCGCTATGCATAGTACCATAGCCTCACTCTAATGATTATATCAATTTTTTATCTCCTTTTGGCTCATTAATTTCACCAGTAATGAGAAAAATAATTTATTTTACCTTGTTGCTGTAAATCAGTTCGATCAAAGGAGTCAGCTTCTGATCTGAAGAAAGAAGATATTGAACAGTTAATTATCCAGCTTATCGTGGACCGAATTTTGGTATTATTCCTCGCTAAGATATTAACTATGAGTTAAATTTTCTAAATGCTTGATCTATTTCTAATTTTACGTGTTTACTTGATGACTTGAGCAAAGAAAAAAATGAATACTGACAAGTATCTCTGATGTGTATGTAGAAAGAAGAATTTCAACATACAGCCTATTCTACCAATGCATATGTCACACTGGGACCACTATCGAAGCAAGTACTAGATGGTGATTCATTTTACCTTTTCAAACTATCTAAAGCAGTTTCCGATGTGTTACTTTTGGATTCTTTATTATTCTGAAAGTTGCATAATAATAGGGAAAAGAAAGGTAAAGCTGGAAATTTGCACAAATAGGCAAGTAAGCAGCAAAAATAGTACTGACAAAGGATCAAAGCGCAAAAGAGTGTCAGGTCTAGAAAAGAAGTTGGATGAACTACGCACTGAGATCTCGTCTCAGCATGGGGGAATATTCCCGCACTCTGTTTTGTCTTCTGAACAGATCTCCATGCTAAGCACTCAAAGACCTACTTCTTTAGATGAGGTAATTACTGTTCTTGACTGATGCTGTTACCAGTCGTGTAGGGTTTGGTTAGTTGGTTAGTGTCTTAGTTTCAAAATAGTTCTTTTTTTATTCCCAGTCTCAAGTTTTAGTTCGGTTACCTTTTTCACGGATCAAGGCTGTAATTGGATTTAGAGTGAGGCTATGGTACTATGCATAACACGGATTGGTCCGTACTACGGATCAATATTTTCATTTTTAAAATTCAAATTGTTGATCTGAAATGTTCAACATGATTTTCACCTGAAAATGTACTTGCAGACTAAATTTTGTAGAATTTCTTTACTATTTTTTTAGATAGGTGGAAAATCACTTGATCTAAATATAGACCAAGTACATTTTGATATGGAGATCATGTTGAACTGTTCAGATAGATTGTTTGAACTTTAGCAATGGAGATATTGATCCATAGTACAGACCAATATGCGCTATGCATAGTACCATAGAAATAATCCATAGTCCGGTATCCATGATTGTTGATATGTATGTATATTTACTTCACAAATTATGATTTGTTTCGATCTGCAGTTAGAGAAACTGATAGGGAAAATGAAGACAGAGAAGTACAGTGCGCAGATTATACAAGTAATTCAGGAGCATGTTAGTTCAGAGTCGTCAGATGGTGATCATGAGGAGTTTGATTTAAATAAAGAAGTCAAACGGCCGACGAAAGGTAAAGCAGTAGTTGTTGTTGAAAGCAGTGAAGATGAGAAGAAATAGAGCCCCAGTTTATAGGAAATTTTCTGTTCGTCTGTTTAATTTGGGGGAATATCATATACACCACTCAAAAACTAAGAAATTACGTATTCCCCCTCCAAATTCTGTAATTATGTATTTACCATCCTAAACTATAGTAACTCACATATTTCCCCAATTAATCAAAAACTGATATTAATTATATCTAATATCATATAAAATATAATCAATTACTTAATTACTTTACTTTTTTCTCTCTTTCTGCGTTCCTGCTTTTCTTTAGCGCCAAAACTGCGACTCTTTGCCTTCTCCTGCTTTAAAACCTCCTCATCTCTCCTGCCTTCTTTAGCATCAAATATTTTGTGCTTTCCACTTTTCCAACGGCTTTCTAATCATCTGTTGGTTTATAGAGATGGTATATGAGGAGGAAGAGAGACCTAGATGGGAGATCAGAGTAGAATCACCGAGAATCGAGTAAGCTCCTTAATCTTGATTTTGCGATAACTCACAAATGAGTCGTGCTTCATCAGTACTGTCTTTGTCCGAGGTCAATTCAATCAATTTCGCACACTATTGCATTTTTCCAATCTCAAGTGACGATGTTGTCGCTTGAAAAGGACAAGATTTCTAGGTATTAATTAAATTCCGATATCTGATATCAAGGTTAGAATGTGGTTTCTCCTTGTGATCTTCTTCTACAACAAACGGGAGAATTTTATGCAAGATATTCAACATATCTTGCATAATATATATCGGAATTGAACGATTAGACCAAACTGGGACTCTACATTTGATTGTGAATGGACAAATCATAAGCGGCTTTGTGGAAAACAGCAAATATTTAGTGGTCTTAGATCAAATTTACTCAGAAAACTAATTACCTAAATCAAATTTTAGTAGTTTTAATTTATAGTATAATTTTTTCTTAATCTAATTCTTTGATATTATGCTTTTAAAAAGTCTCAGAAAATATAATTTCAAACATAACTTAATAAATGTTTATTAATGTGACAATTTTTTATTAACTTGGTGTTTGGAGCATCTCCTGTTCAAACCTAATATTGGACTATTCTTTAGCTCATAGGAATGACTGGTCACAAAATTGTGATCTTATGATAATTTGGGATCAGACCATCGCACAAGTAGGCCAATTGGGCATGCTACGAGTTCCCTGATGAAGACAAGGGACTCCAGTTTTTACTGTTTTTATGATTATTCAGAAGTTTAGGGATGTGCTTGTAATTTTCCAGGGCTGGTACTGTACCAAGGTAGAAAATTCAGGTATTGTAGTTTTCTAAGGAAGTTGGGGTTGTTTTAGGATTAATACTAGGTTTGATTTTATTTTATGAATTGGGATTGTATGTTTTGTATTCCAAAACTCTTTTCAGCTTAAATGAATAGCTAAATAATTAACAAAAATGAATACAAGATAATGCATAGGAGATTGGTACAGTAGAATCATAGTAAATTGAATGTACCGGAGATTGGTACATGATCTGTACCAGTATGGTGCGAATATGTTAATAAAAATCTTTATTAATGTATTCTCTGATTCAAGCAGGTGCATAAGCTATTGAAATCCAAAATTAGATTCGCACCATACTGCCAACTAGTTGAAGTACACATTTCTATAAATTTTCATATATTCCTCGATTAACGTACACGTGTGTTATTTTTTGGTAAACATGTGTGTAAGAAATCCTTGATTAAACAACTCGCTTAAGATATCTTTTTTAAAGAATTGTTAAGACTGAAGAGACTATTTTTGAACGTCTTTTTGAACAGCTTGCTGCAAAGGCTACATGAGAACAGGTCTTAAGAGAGAGGATTAGTGTATTGAAACGGGTAAGGGTCGGGTCGGTCCGGTCCAAACCCGCCCGGTCTCCGGGTTGACTCGGGCACGGGTTAGCCCGGGTCAACGGGTTGAGTCGGGTTGGGGTTTGAGTCGGCCGACCCTTACCCGGCTTAAACCCGGCGGGTTAGATCAGTTTCTGTTTCTGTTATATTTTTTCTGTTTTGTTTGAGGGTTTTTGGCTGTTTTTTTTTCAGTTTTTTTTTTATTATTTGAACTCAATATATTTTTGTTATAACAAAATTAAATTATGTTAAACCGAATTTTGTTAAAACCGAATTATTCTAAAATCAAATTAGTTTAAAACCAAATTATTCTAAATCCGAAATACCGAATTATTTTTTATCTTTAAAACCGAATTATTTTAAACAATAGATTTAAAAACACGTATAAAATTAAAACAATATAAATATAAAACACTTAACAAAATAAATAATAACACGTATAAAATAAAAAATAATATATTCAAGTGGAATAATATAGTATTTAAACTAGGCCTAAACTTATATACTAATACTAAATCATGATATTTTTATTCATGTTAAATATTTTATTATATAGAATTGTTGTTATCATTTAAATGCCTCCTATAATATAACAAGTTTTGATGAAAGGTACTGTACACGTAACCTCTGGAAGCAGTTCACTATACATGTATCTACACATATATGCCGCAAAAAAAATTTCAAATTCAAATTCGGACGGGTTGGCTCAGGTCCCGCTGGGTTTTCAGCGGATTCGGGTCGGGTTTGGGGGGGGGTAGGACGGGTCCGCCCGGGTTAGACTCGGGTTTAGTCGGGTTCGGCCGGGTTAGACCCGGATCCCGGGATTTGGGGTCGGGTTTAGGGTCGGGTTCGGGCGGGGCTGGTCGGGTTTAGGTCGGTCCCGGTCGGGTTCGGGTAGACGGGTTGAAACGGTAGGGGTATGGTCGGGTTTCATTCAGAAAACCGCATCCGACCCGTTTCAAACCCGACCCAACCCTTTAGGACGGTTCGGGTCGGGTTCATGGTCGGGTCCGGGTCGGTCCGGATCCTGGTCCCGGGTTTCCTCGGTCCGGGTCGACTCGGTCGGGTAAAATCAATACACTAGAGAGGATGCTAAGTTAATTATTGATTAATTATAATTTTTAAAATATTAAACATAATTAACTTGAGTTTGAGTATATGTGATATATACTAAAATTATATTGGATAAATATGTGAGTTATTATAATTTAGGATGGTAAATACATAATTATAGAATTTGGAAGGAAATACGTAATTTGTTAGTTTTTGAGTGGTATATATGATATTCTTCTTTTTAATTTTGCTTTGTTTATTTTTTCCAAGAAATTATGTGGTAGCATATAGCACTAATCCACCAGATTAGCTCGAAATCCTCACTGAATGTTTCTTTTATATTTTGTGTGTTGGGGGCTGTATTTGTGTCTGTATGCATGCGCTAATATGTTGTAGTAGCTTGGCCTGTTTTTCTAGACACCTAGTTAAATTTTTGTTATGATATAAATTATTTGAAATTCCCAAAAATTATGTATTCATGATTAACCGAGTCAAAACAAGTACTTTGTAGATAAAAAAAAAAATTATGTGAACAAACTAAGCTATCATTCATTATTTGTTATATTCTTCAGGAGGAAGCACTAAAGCAAATCATATATATTTTTTTTAAAACAGATCACAGATTGATGGTGTTTATTCAAATAAAAGTGTTTTAAATATGAAATTAGACGTTAATTTGAGTGTAGTACAAATGAAAATTATTATCTGCAACAATTTGTAAATATATATATTTCAGGAATATCATTCACAAATAATTGTAAAAAATTGTTTAATTTTTTTTTTAAATACTTTTGGTAGCCGCAGTGTTGGGACTTTTTTTTTTCTAGCCAAACTGTGCTACTGCGGTACCGCCCCATCTCTATAATGAGAACGGAGTAGGTCCGATGCCCATCGGACCTACTTTTAGGTTCAACGCCACGCTGACCGTCCGATGTAGTATAAGATTTGTCTGCATGAAATTGAAACATACACACACGGGGTTTAAAGCATTTCGCACAAATCTAAAAGCAAATCGATGGCAATCAAATCCATCGAACCGAGGTAGGTCCGATGCCCATCGGACCTACTCTCAAGTCCTCTATAATTGTATAATTGTTTGATAATTTAGTAATTTTTTGTTTCTCAAAAGGACCGAGTGAGATGTGGTCCCGACAAAAACAAAAGAAAACAAAAATTAAGGACGAAGGTTTGATGGTACCATCATGGTAGTGCTATTTGAGTTTTGAAATCGTGCAGAACGTATTTGAACGGTTGGGATTTTCAAAGAAGTCACACAAAATATGAGATATCTCAGAGGATGCGAATTCGTGCTACTATTGGTGTTAGCAAGGTCCACTGAGCACGTCGAGGGCGTGCTCTTCACGTGCGAAAATCCAAACTAACGATATGAGATAAGGGAGGGACGGGAACCCAGAGGCTGGAGGTTATTCGCCAAAGCCTGAATTCGAACCCCTGAAGAGAGAAGGTGATTGGTCGACTGCTCAGCTGAGGTTTCATTGTCTATCGAGCCATTCCTATCCAGCCGACTATCAATTTTTGTATCATTCTGACCATGGCATTGGCATCAGTATCAGCATCTTCAGCTCTGGCTGTGACTGCGAATTGCTGTGGAGAAGGCGTTACTACTTGGAACAGGCGAGGCCTCACCAACTTCACCTCCACCTCCTCCTTCTCCTGCTCGAGGTCAATGCGGAGATGGAGAGTTTCCTGCACAATCCCCAGCAAGACCGGTATGGCCACACCAGCAGAGGCACCGCCCCGTGCGGAGGCTCCGAGAATGGGAGTGGAGTGCGTGGTAGTGGGGGCCGGGATCAGTGGGCTGTGCACTGCACAGGCACTGGCCACGCGACACGGCATGTGGGCCCAGGACAGCATCCTGGTGACAGAGGCAGGGGACCGGGTAGGAGGCAACATCACCACGGTTGAGAATAGCGATGGCTACCTCTGGGAAGAGGGCCCCAACAGCTTCCAGCCCTCTGATGCTGTTCTCACAGCAGCTATTGATGCTGGTCTCCGTGATGATCTCGTCTTAGGTGACCCTGACGCACCACGCTTTGTACTCTGGGACGGTAAGCTTCGTCCTGTGCCGGCCAAGCTCACCGACCTCCCGTTCTTTGATTTGATGAGCTTCCCTGGCAAAATCCGTGCTGGTGCCGGTGCCCTTGGCCTTCGCCCCCCTCCACCAGTTTGTGTCTTTCTACATTTTCAATTCTAAATTTATTTGATTTCATATCCTTCATCTCATGGGTGCTTTCCTTTTTGGCAAAGGTTTCAGGGTCATGAGGAGTCGGTTGAGGAATTTGTTCGCAGGAATCTTGGTGACGAGGTTTTCGAGCGCCTTATTGAGCCGTTTTGTTCAGGTTAGGTTGCCTTCATGTTTCCATCTTGTTCTTGTCTCCTTCTCTCCCAATTATCTGTGTTTAACTAAAACTAAACACTTGAGTTGATTTGAATTGAGGTGCATTTTACATTTACAACTTACAACTTACAACAGGGGTGTATGCTGGGGATCCTGCTAAGCTGAGCATGAAAGCAGCTTTTGGAAAGGTGTGGCGGTTAGAGCAGAAAGGCGGCAGTATAATTGGTGGCACTTTTAAGGCAATTCAAGAGAGGAATAACAATTCCAACCCTCCTAGAGATCCGTAACAACATGCATCCTCCTTTTCAATCTTAATTTCAATCCAACATTATTTTTGCATCTTCCTAATTACGAAGAGTTGAAGAGTTGAGAAACAAATTCAACTTTTTTTTTTTTCTACTTGAAGACGCTTGCCTAAGCCAAAGGGCCAGACAGTTGGATCATTCCGCAAGGGGCTCAAAATGCTGCCTAATGCAATTCATTCTATGTATGTCTTTGTCTTTCATTAATTAATTTGCAATTTACTCACTACATTATTTACATTTTGTCCTACATAGAGCTTATAGGATAGATGGGTGGATTATAGTCCGACTACAGGCTACAACTTAGTTTAAAATATTGGTTCAAATAAAATAGAACCAAACTTTCCAATTAAGGATGAGCACATTATTTACCATTTGTGAGTCCTGGTTGGTGCTTGCATACAGTAGTAGTTTGTGCTCAAGATTCAAGAACATATCCCGAAAAAGAAAGATAACTGAGAAGAATAAAAAAAAGAACCAGATTAGCTTACCTTTTTGGAAAAAAAAATTAGATATCTAATCACACATAGGAGGAAATATTGTAGTGCTAATC
The DNA here is from genome assembly GCA_025461045.1 of Carex parvula. Lineage (NCBI taxonomy): Eukaryota > Viridiplantae > Streptophyta > Magnoliopsida > Poales > Cyperaceae > Carex > Carex parvula. Next base: position 345,172 of record JAJGRW010001346.1, read on the forward strand.
ATTTGAATTTGAAAAATGTGGTTTTGTTGTGGCTCAGGTTGGCTAGCAAAGTGAAACTATCATGGAAACTAAAATGCATTGGGAAGTCAGAAAAGGAAGGCTATATTCTGTTGTATGAGACGCCAGATGGACCAATGTCAGTGTGGGCCCGCAGCGTTGTCCTTACTGTTCCATCCTATATTGCTAGCAACATCTTGCGTCCTCTTTCTGTGAGTCAACTACCATCAACCCCTCCCCCCGCGAATTCAGATCCAGTGAAGTAACCCAATCTTTGGGTTTTGGATCGAGACCGTCCGATTTGAATCTGTGAAAATCCATCCCCCAAGTGAGCGCACACATCCCGATGATGAATTCGAATCCCGAAACGATCTCGAGCGACGAATTCGAATCGGACTGTCTCAATCCAAAACTCAAAGATTGGGTTACTTTAGGGGATCCGGACCCTCCCCCCGCTCCACCTCAAAAAAAATGAAATAAAATATGCTGTGTTAATAATTTTTTTGGTATAGTATGATGTAGGGAAAGTTAACTTCCTTTTTCTTTCTGAATCAGAGTGAGGCAGCAGATGCACTCTCTAAATTTTATTACCCACCAGTTGCCGCAGTCACGGTGTCTTATGAGGAAGGAGCAATTAGAAAAGAATGCCAGATTAATGGCAAGCTCCAAGGTTTTGGCCAGCTGCATCCTCGTTCCCAAGGCATTGAAACTTTAGGTACAATTTAGCTCGCTAGTGTTTTCACTCTACTATCAAGAGCTCTCTACCTTCCAGCTGCATCAACTGTAACAATTTATTTTGTTGGTAGCTTAGAGAATTAGATGACTATTGCATTCCACTTTACTGTTTTTGCACTAACAAATATGTTATATTTGTCGGTACATCATTATAGATTGGATTAGTCTTCTTAGTAGCGATATTGAATATTTGAAATTATGAATGGCAGGAACTATATACAGCTCTTCATTGTTTCCAAACCGTGCACCACCAGGAAGGGTGTTGCTCCTCAACTACATTGGTGGCTCGACCAACACTGGAATCATTTCTAAGGTACAAGTAGTACACTACAGCTGGATCTCTGCTGCTCTAGTAGACTAATATAATATGAGATAAGAAAGGATTGATTGATGCCTGATGGAGCTGCTTGCATTATTGTAATTTTGTCTCTAAATGTACAGAGTGACAGCGAGCTAGTGGAAGCTGTTGACCGGGACCTGAGAAAAATGCTGATAAGAGAAGGGGCGGAGGAGCCACTGGTGCTGGGGGTGCGAACGTGGCCCCGGGCAATTCCACAGTTCTTGGTTGGCCACCTCGACATCCTTGACACTGCTACCTCTGCTCTCAGCAATGCTGGCCTCCAAGGTCTGTTTCTCGGAGGAAACTATGTGGTTGGCGTTGCCCTCGGCCGCTGCGTCGAGGGTGCGCAGCAGACTGCGCTCCAAGTCTCTCAATTTTTAGCTAATTATGCCCGAGTTTAATCAACCTTAGCATTTGGTTTATAGTTTGTTATTGTGAAAAGGAGTTAGTGTTTTCTTTTTATTCCTGTACATTTAGGCTCCTAAGTTTATTTGTATCAAGTGGGTTTGAGTTCTTTGAATAAATGTTCATATTGTTAAGGTTCTTTTTTCATAGTTGGTACTGAAAAAAAATATTTAACTGTAGCAATTCTTGGTATTGAAAAATTCCTTTTCTGGTTGTTCTGTGAATGATTGTTGATGAATGCAATTTCCTTGTACTGTTGATTGAATGTTGCCGATCCCTTCTTTTTCTGGAGGGATTAGTATGTGAATTAATTTAAATGTGCAAGGATGGATGCCTTGATTAAGTCTTTAAACTGTGAATCAGTTTGCATCTTGTTTGTTGTCTTTGGTTTGGATGAATTGAAATGAAAACATAGTTTCATGGTCAAATTAGCTTAACCTGTGAGGCCGTGACTTGTTGAATTTCCTTGCTTTTTTGGTCATGTCCTGTTTGATCGATAAGTTGAGAGGCTGTAGGAATCGAGCACCAGACGGTACCAGCCTTGTTTGGATTCTGGTATCAGTTTTGTGGTGTCAGGGGCCAATTGGCGAATTCTATAGTTTAAATTTTTTGTAACAGGTTAAGTATTACCAGTATTATACTTGAGGAAAATGCACTGGGAGAAAAGTAGTCAAATTGGAAATAATATTGCAATTATATAGTTTGGATTATCAATATAATATTGCAATTGTATAGTATGGAAATAGTATTACCAGTATTATAATCTGCATATTGTATACTAGGGATTCTGATACTAAGTATATACTATCAGTATTGGACAAATGTACAAATTTTATTATATTTTGCTCATACGAAATTAACTGGTTGAATCAAAATATATTTTAATTACTACATTTAATGCAGGAATTGTTAATTAAAATATAATTAAATTATATCTAATTATATTAATCAAAATTATACTGTAATAAGCTTCGTTGTAGAAAAAGTTATGCACGTGATACTGAGGGTAATTTGGTCTTTATGCTTATTCTCATAGTAAACACATTTTTTATTTACTCATCCTACATTCTTTATTCACTGGAGTTGTTGGCCAACACCAACTCATTAGTTAAGATTAAATTGTAAAGTCTCAACTTCTTAAGAAGGCAAAATTAGGAAAGATTGAAGAAAAATTGAACTGTGGTGTAAATGTATAGAAGTGCCAACTTTTTTTTTTTTCAATAATTTAAATCTTTGCATATGAAAGGTCAAAGTTATTTATTTGACTGGACCCCCTATACTTAAAGTAAAATTGAATTTAGTTGGTTACGGTGCTTTGGAAGACAAAGATGTTTTTTTACTTTCAGCTCTTATTTTTATTTTCAATGTTTAAATAGTCGATCCGAATCTTTAAACATGGTCTCCAGAACTTTTTTTGCACATGTTTTGTATGTAGCATGTTGCTGACAACCTGATCTAGAATTGTGAAAAAGACTAGTGATTCGGATGGAGGTTCAGACTGGGAGCCAGGAAGAAGAAGCCAAGATGTTGAAGCTAAAATATGCTAAAATAGACTAAAATAGGCTAAAATAGCCTAAAATATGCTAATTGCGCTAAAATATGCTAAATTATGCTAATTGAGCTAAAATATGCTAAATTATGCTAATTTAACTAATTAAAACCAAAATATACTAAATATGCTACAATATACTTAATTAAACTAGAATTATCGTCAATTGCTTCCATAGCGTGCCTAAGGAGTAACAACTCCAAAGTATCTTGGTTGCGAGTCCATCTTGCACCATGAGACATAATACGCTTAAGGACAGTGTCTCGTATATTATCCTTTCAACTTTATTTTATTTTACTTATTAATTTACTCAACTCTCTGAAAATATTTATTCCAACATAAACGTGGTTTTATTGACTGGTCAATGGTCAATGGTCAATTATTAATTACTTGTGTATTTCGGTTAGATATTAAGTATTTTAAAAAATGCCTTTTCATTTCAACTAAACGTGCCTTTTTTTTTTTTTTTTTTCAACTAGACGTCCCTTTAATCGTCTGCGTCAGTTTTTTTTTTTTTTTTTTTGCATGAAAATGAACTAGAGTGCTTTTCGCGTCAATTATTGAAGCGCATGTGCAATTCAAGAATAGCTTGACATGCAGATGCCGTAAAATTCCATCTAATTCAAATATATTGTTTGTTCGATTTTTATTAAAATTTATTTTTTTCGGTAATTTTAAAAAATTAAACTGATTTGAATGTGACTTAATCATATGTTCTAAATCAAAATAACTCTTAAACACATACAATTTAGAAAGTCACACAATTAACCTCCAATCAAACTCGATTCAAACTTGAACGACATACAATTTGAAATATTGGCTCGAAAGTAAATGAGATATGAACTTCAATCAATTAAATTACAAAACAATAACGATTTAAAATTTCCGACTAGTTTTTTTTATTTAATATCTGATGAAGATATATGTGGTTGTAAACACTTTTATTTAATTCAATCTTATAGTCTCTTTCAAACCTTTCAAAAAAATCTTATTCCAACTTTGACCTAATTCGAAATGCCCATAAACAATTGAAGTCGAATAACTTGAAACTCGACCTTATCCAAATGACTTAAAGTACCAAAATTTAATGACATTACTAAAATTTCCGTTTTTAGCAAGAGGAGAAAAAAAGCTTGTTCCATGGGCTTACCTTGGAATAAGCCTTAAAATCGTCATTTCCATGCGATACACTTGGAAATACTACCATCGCAACAAGCTTTGATGGAAATACTCCATACAATCGTCATTTCCATGCGCTACCCTTGGAAATAGTCTTTTCTGGCTTTTTCCATGAGATTACCCGTGAAAAAAAGACACATGAAAATAGTTTCACACCTGGCTCCTATCTGGATTATTTCCAAGAGCATCGTATGTGAGGCCCACTTGATTATTTCCAACGGGTAGCGAACTTGGGACCACTGAGTATTTCCAAGGCTGGTTAAGTTGGGGCTCATCTAGTTATTTTCAAGGGTTAGCCAACCTGGGAGCCACTGAGTATTTCCAAGGCCGGTTAAGGTGGGGCCCATCTGTTTATTTCCAAGGGTAGCCAACCTGGGACCCACTGAGTATTTCCAAGGCTGGTTAAGGGGGGCCCATTTGTTTATTTCCAAGGGTAGCCAACTTGGGACCCACTGAGTATTTCCAAGGCTTGTTAAGGGGGGCCCATCTGGTTATTTCCAAGGGTAACCAACCTGGAACCCACTGAGTATTTCCAAGGCTGGTTAAGAGGGCCCATCTGGTTATTTCCAAGGGAGCGTAGGTGGGTCCCACTTGAGTATTTTCATTAAACCAAATAAACACAAACACATTGATATCTAAATCAATCGAAAGCATATAATTAACCTTAACATAGTCATCATACATTGTACAAAAATATGTGCAAAACACATTACAAAAACATGACATATTGCACTTGTACCAAAATATGCTCAACATGACTATACCAAAATATACACAAAATAAGTTACCCCATGTTGAGCATTTGTTAGAACTCAGATATGTATCAAGTCCTAAAAATGCGCACTTTTCCACACTAGAAGGGCCGATTAACGTTGAAGTCAGACTGATCGAACCATTGGTTCATCCCAGCTCCATCTGTGGCAAGTTCATTGTTTCCAGCTTAATTTAATAGTGAGGTGAAAGACCCTTCCTGTTTTGGTGGTGTAAGACATGGCAGACCCTAAGTATATATTATGGAAACAACATGTTATTGTATATGATAATAAATTATGCATACCCCCCCTCAAAATACATAAGTTTGTACTATGCTTGATAATTGGAATCACAGTAAAAAAATAGCAAGAGGATCCCTCAATAAATTTCTATCCCTCATTAGGGGTGCAAACGGATCGGATAAAATCCGACCGTATCCAGATTCGTATCCGAAAATTAGATACGGATATCCGATATCCGACCGTGCGGATACGGATACAGATATGGTTTTGAATATTAATTATCCATATCCGAATAGTAGATATATACTATATAATTTAATATATATTATGAAAATATTTATGTATATATCTACGGATATCCGATATCTGATCCGTATCCGTACGTATCCGTCTAATATCCGATCCGTATCCGTATCCGAAAAATAAAAACGGATACGGATATGATTTTACCACTATCCGATCTGTTTGCACCCCTATCCCTCATAGTAATAAGTTTGCACTATACATAAATTTCTATCCTCAAAATACATAAGTTTGCACTACTTGGTAATTGGAATCACAGTAATAAATTTATATCCCCTTATAAAACTCTTTACTTGGGAGATGCCCGACTGAATGTGTGAAGCTCCTTTATTAGATGGTTGAGAGGTGGAACCAAGACCCTAAGCATTGAAAATACAATCACGTGTGTTATAATTTGGAGATGACAACAATAGAATATGATTTATAACATTTAAAACTTTAAGTTCTCAAGTAACAAATGGCACTTGAAAAGTAGTTAAATTCCCAATCACACCCTACTGAGTCCCAGAATTGTGTACTTGAGCCTAAGTTGAACAATGCACAAAATATTTATTTAGTATAATCTGCCACTATGCCACTAGCAACATATTACTGTTGAATGCAATTTTCAACACATTATTCACTTACGATAAACAGTTATGTAGGTATATTAGTCAAAAGAATAATAAATATGTAAGTGTTGACAACTAAGTCAATAACTTTGAGGGGTGACTTAATTTTTGAAATGTCATATAACAATTTACAAGTAATAAATATAGCTAATGTAGCAGCACCAAATAAACCTTACTAGATTTTTTTTCACTCTAAGTGCTATACCGAGGGCATTTATTCTATATTTGGCTAACAGTAAGATTATGTTATATGTAGCAGCACCAAACAAACTTTAGATTTTTTTCACTCTATATGGCTAATATGACACTTTGGTCATAAGTTTATGTACAAAAGAAGAAACCTGTGTTGAATCAGTATATTGCAAACCTTAGTTTAAAACCCTAAATAAATCATAAAATTGGTCTTAATTACTTGTTTAGTGGGCACTTGTGACCCCATCATGGTGAATAGTTTTTTTTTTTATGTAGAAGTCATATTGTGCTAGTTCTCTTTTCCTCTCAACCCTTTCCTCGGCCTGACGACGATCACTGTCAGCCAAGAGCGCTATAATTCAGCGCGAGATAAGTTTGTCTCCTCTCCAACGTTTGTACGTCAGGTCCGAAACAGAACATGGTGTGTGGTTGAGCCTGGTTCGTTTGTTTGCTTTTTCACCTTATCGTCAAGCATGCATCCAAATCCTCATACCCTACCATGTTTAATTCGCCAACAACTGACAAGAGCATGGTGCTCTCATCCATGCTGGAATTGGCCTGGTCAGCCCTCATGTCGTTCACTTTTTGCTATGATTTGCAACATACGGGAAATATGGAATATTGTTAAATTTAGTTAAAAATAGTTAATAAAGTTTATGATAATTCATACAGTGTGCACATGAGTGGTGAGGTACCTCCCTAAATGTTGTTTTTCATCCAATTATCCTTCCTTTCTTTTTTGGTTGCTAAGTTATTTGTCAGTATCTATTTTTCAAGATTAATGATTTACATTGAACATCACATATCTGATTGTGGTACATTTTTTGGTCATGCAATACTGATATAAAAGATTGCTTTTAATATGTCATCTGAGGCGGTGCATAACTGGTATAGTGATTGTATTTCTATGAACCTTTACTATAAAATAATATAATCAGAATAAACAAAACATTTCTAAGGGCCATTCCATGAAAATAATATGTCCAACCATAAAATATTATAAACTGTTTCAATAAAACATTTCATGTGCATTTCTTCCAGTATTTTCATGAACTTTCACTATAAAATAATATAAACAGAATAAACAAAACATTTCTAAGGGTCAACCCATGGAAATAGTATGTCCAACTTCTTCATTTTCATCATGGGCACACAAGAAGGATTTCCATGCGCTACTTTTGGAAATGGTTTACGGTGTAAGAAAAGGCCTATTTTAATTCCATGGACCCTTCACATGCATGAAAATGCCTTTTCTTCCCTTGCTAAAAATGGAAATTTTAGTAGTGTGAGATGAGAACCATAGAAGGCAAAATCGGCCGTTCCGGAGCGGAATCAGCCGTTCCGGAGCGAAATCGACGGTACAGATCCGATTTCAGGTCGAGTTACGCGGTAGTGAAAATTTCGTCAAATTTCGGCCGTTCCGGCCACATTTCGGTATAATTTCGTCCATTTCGGACCGATTCCACTGAAACGGCCGAAACGAGAAATAACCAAACTCCAAATTTTTTTTTTACAGCTCTGGGAATCGAACTTGCGCCGTTTAGCATGGGGACCAAACTCCACTCCAACACACCACATAACTTTCTTGTTAAAAACCAAGACTCATTTCTATATATCATTTGCATTTTGTACTCTATTCAACCACCGATTAACTTTTTGTTTTTTTGTTTGACTGGACTGAAGTGAATTTGTGCTTATAAATCACAGAATTAAGATGGCAGATGGATTTGTGCTTATTTTAGTGTAAAACAACGTTCTGGTAAAAAAGTCCGATTTTCAGATCTAATTCGGCCGATCCCGACCAATTTTTCCGATCAGGAATCGGAATCGGTCGGTGCCGATCCCGATCCCGATCCCGATTTTTCCTTCTATGATGAGAACTTGATCCTTATTTTTAGTAAAAAATAAAGGTCCAAATAAAAAATGGCTTAAAATCCAAGACCATTATGTCATCTATATGTGACGGAAGCTTGCTGTACATTGCTGTTATTATTATACTTAATTAGTGTAATTAAAATTAAATGAAATGATTCGAATGAATAAAAAATTAACATTACTATAAAGTATCTGGGTTATAGTTCGGAGATATCAAATATATAACATTATTAAAATTAGGTAGTTGGCTACTTGGCTACTTGGCTTATTGCTCCAATAATTGGCCGGAGAAACAAATATTTTTTTCCCAGTGGAGAAAATAAGATGCCTGATATTACAAATAAAGTGGATAAAAGGCACATTTTTATTTTTTGAATTTTTTTGCAGCAGTAAAGGGGCACTCTATCATTTTATTCAATAAAAGGTACATTAATTTCGAAAGAAGTACATTTTCTATAGGAAGAAAAACAATGGCGCAAATGAGATAGAACATGCATGCCAGTGCACCAAAACCGATGAAAATTCGAAGAGTACAAAGAAAGATGGAAAAGTTTATTTAACTAAGGAAAAAAAAAATAGAAATGTATGAAGATGAGGGATTGAGATCTGCTGCGATTTGAATATTGAGTACAGTAACCCTGCAATCCCTGCTTTTTCAAATCCAGCCGTCCAACTTTTTAGTGCACGCATCTCAAAACAGTTAGTTTTTCTGTGCACGCATCTCGAAACGATTCGACAGCTGGATTTGGAAAAGCAGAAATTGCAGGGTACTGTATGAACAGTGCCCGGATTGCAGCAGATTCTCACCCGAAGATGAGTATCGGTTGGTGCAGATAATGATAAATGCCTAAATTTCTTGAATATAAGGACCTCAAAGAAACATACGCCGAGCAACATATGAAGGACCTTATATAGTTTATACATACGCCGAGCCATGAAGTCCCATGCTGGTACCGCCGCAATCCTGAAGCACCTCTTTTCTTGTAACTTCCAATAATTAACCCATAAAAATTATCACTGATCCTTTGCTTCCTTTCCCTTTGTTAAGATGTCGTAAGCATCGAGTATTGACTTAATCCATTTGTGGAGCTTTTTCGGTGTTCTGAAATAAAATAAAATCAGTAAAAATGATACCCAATTGTGGAGCTGTATCAGTACTTTATGGCTTCTAAGTCCTCGTTGACTTTGTTTGTTTATTTGTACAAGGATAAATAAAGTTATCATTGAGAAAAGAAGTAGGTAAACACTTGAATAAATCCTGCATTGTATTAGGTACTAAACGGATTGTATTAGGTACTAAACGGAAGGAAGGAATATGTTAGGTATATTGTTTGATATATTTTAAAAGCAGGTACTTCATAAAATTGTCCTTATTTATAGTTTTCTAATAGACCCACTTGACAAGTTTATTTCGGCCTACCTTCTTCTTTCTCAAGTCTTAACCTCCTTAGTGTATACTTGCAACCTATGAACTTCTCTTCATGACTAAAACAACGCTTCTACTGGTAATAACTCTTCAAGCTCTCGCATATCCAAGTACCATACTAGCAAGTGCACAGCCAGGATGCGCATCAAGCTGTGGTGATCTTACCATACCGTACCCATTTGGTATAGGTACAGGTTGCTTTCGTAATGGTTTTGAGATACAATGCCAAATGAGTAACACCACCAACAATAGAAAATTTATCGCAACCCTAGCTGGTACTGCAGTACAAGTTCTCAATTTATCTCTGGAGCTTTCTGCGGTCCAGGTGCAGCTGCCAATTGGTTGGCAGTGCTACAATGAATCCGGGGTAGAGGCGTACTACTCAGCAGAAGCCTACTTTAACCCACAGGGCGTTTACAGGTAAAAAACTAGCTCACTGTTTTACACTTTTACTGTTGTTAGTACGTGTTGATTTTTGCGTATTGAGAAAAGAATGAATGAGTAAAAAGTGTTTATTACCATTCTTATTCTTGGCTTGTACATTGAGCTCTATATAAATTGGAAAAAAAGTAAAAAAGAAAACAGTTGCCTAAGTCTCTGACCCTAGAGTGGAAAAAACGCGCCGTGCCGTGCCGTGATTAACACTCCGTGACTTTGGTCTCGTGCCGTTCCGTGCCGTGACCAAGTTAATTTTTCACGTGCCGTGCCGTGCCGTGACTAAAATGTCAAGGAGTGGTCACGGCACGCGAATGGTCACGCTACGTGAGTCACACCGTGCCTAAATGTGCCGTGACCCACGTGACTCGCGTGACCATTTAATCATAATTTAAGTTAATTTATTCAAAATTCACCATTAAATCAATATCTAATGGTCCTAATTACACGTGACTCGCGTGACTACGTGTCGTGCCGTGCCGTGACTAAATTTTTCATGTACCGTGCCGTGCCGTGCCAAAGTTTTAAAAGATGAACACGGCACACGAATGGTCACGGCACGGGACACGCGAGTCACGGCACGCGAATGACACGCGTGCCGTGCCCTTCCGTAACGGAGCCGGCTCCGGCGTGCCATTTTTCCCACTCTATCTGACCCTATACATAATGGCTATTTACTTAAATGATAATAAGGTTGAGTTGTTTTTTATTCTATAATTAGTATCCAATGATGATTAACCCCTAACGGGTCTGAGGGCATTCGGATCCTAAATCTCCTATTTTCTCAATATTCCCTCTCAAGCTAGTTAGGGTTGTAGATGTCGATCAATTCTAGTTTGCTCATAATTTTTTCCAATAGTTTAATAAGATCTAGTTCTTTAGCTAACACATCTGCCAATTGATCTTCGCTTCTTATGTAGGGGATTTCAATTTCCCTTGCTTGGATTTTTTTCCTAATAAAACGGCAATCCACTCGATGTGTTTTTTTTTCTTTCGTGAAATGCCGGATTGGATGCTATGTGTCGAGCGGTTTAATTGTCGCAAAATATTTTCATAGCCTCTTGAGTTTTAAATCCCATGACCTAAAGGAGTTTCTTAATCCACGTCAAGTCGCTTGCGGTTGATGCCATGGCGCGGTTCTCCGCTTCGATGCTTGATCGTGCCACAACATTTTGTTTCTTGTTTTTTTTATGTGACTAGATTCTAACCTACAAATGTACAAAATCTAGTTGTCAATTTTCTATCAAAACTTTCGGCCTAATCTACATCGGAATAGCCACATGTATCATTAGAGTTGTTATTTTTCATCAATATTCCTTTTCCGGGTGTTATTTTTAAATGCCTAAGTATTTGATTAAGTGTGGGGTTCTTGGAGAATGCATGTGGCTGAGGTTTGTGTCATTGTTTTGGCTCTGTCTTGATCTTTTGGTTTGTTTGTTCAATTTTTCTGATCTATACCAGTTTACTGGTATTTTCCCGGGTTTTTCTGATAAGAGCAAATTTTTCCTAGTATTTGTGTTGTGGCTGATAAGAACAGAAAAAAATGGGGGCTTGGAATATTGTTGATTTTTATGGTAATGTTGTTGACAAGTAATGAAAATTGTGTCGGAGTTTTTGAGGGAAAATCTGATAGAACAAACATTGTTTTCTTGTTGTCTTTGCTGGTTTTGTTGCTTTAGCGCCACTGTTGCTGGTATTGTTGTTTTCGGATTTTGCTAGTAATTTTTATTGTTACCGGTACCAGTTCAGATGTGGGTCAGATTTTTTTTTGTACCGATTTGATGTAGTTTGGTGGTATTGCATTTCGTAGTTAACTAGAGTCTTTGATTTTGGGTTTTTGTGATGTTGCTTGCAGTTCTTTAATTGTTTTTTGAAGACGAAAAATGAGAGTCATGCTCTCATGTTCCATTAAACAGACACCAGAGGTGTCGATTTACATATACACAAAAAAAAAAAAAATGTCTGAATGTATGTATAATCTCCTGATCTAAGTTTGAAACCAACTGTGAAGTTCCCGGCATACTTCATCTACCAATTGCCCTTCATTCTGCTGAACATCAGCAAAGATTCTTCTACAGCGTTCCCTCCAAACGACGAAAGCCAGCACCATCTGTATCCTTGCAAGTTCCTTGTTTGATTTCAACAGTACCTCATGGTACTTACCTTGCTGGAAAGGAGTGGACGAATTAAGCACTGGTAGCCTTCTCTTCAGTTCCATTCTTACCCCTTTGGTCATTTTACAGTGCCGCATCATGTGTCTCACAGTTTCTGCTTGTTCTTTGCATAGAATACATCTATTAACCATGTGCCAGCCTTTCTTGGTCAGATTGTCGATTGTGAGGATTTTGTTTTTCAACATTAACCACCCAAAGATCATGACTCTCATAGGTGCACCTATTTTCCAGAGTTGGCTGATGTTTGTTGCGATGTAAGGTCCCTGCTCATACGCCTTGTAGCAGCTTTTTACCGTGAATCTTCCTTGTACCTCCCATTTCCATTTCGGTTGATCAATTTGCTCTGTGTTCTGACAGTTCTGCCCCCGCAGCTCCTGCAGGAGATCCTGGTGTTCGTCTATTGCCATTTGGGTCATCTGATCCGATAACGGTATCACCCAATGGCCCTGTGCCATTGCCTCTTGCACCGACATATCCTTACGTAGAGCATAAGTGTATAGTGTTCGATATTTATACATGAGGGGTCCCTGCAACCATGAATCCTTCCAGAACTTTATATGAGTGCCGGGTCCTTTCTCAAAGGAAACCGACACATTGATGAAGTCAGCCAGCTGTCGGAGATTTGCCCAAAATCCTGTTATTCCGGGCAGATCCCATGGTCTAGTTACAGTGTGATTCAGCTTGACTAGTTCCATCCATGGTGGTCTGCACACTTGCATCCATTGCCACATTACTTTTGCCAGCAATGCTTTGTTCATTGTATACAGATTTCTGATGCCCATTCCTCCTTCTTCCTTTGTTTTGGTTACTAGCTCCCATGATGCCAGGCTCATGTATTTAGCAGTTTGATCTCTGTGTCCATGCCACAAAAACTTTCTCCGTATTTTATCAATTGCTTTGACTACCCACTTGGGTAATAAGAAGGTTTGCATCATGTACACCGGCATTGCCGTCAAGGTGGCATTGATTAGAGTTATCCTTCCTCCTATGGATAGCATAGATGCTTTCCAGAGCGTGAGTTTTTTTGCCACTTTCTGCACAAGTGGCATGTAATGCTCCCTTTTCAGTTTCCTGTTTGACAGAGGCATTCCCAAGTATGTTATTGGGAATTCTGCCGCCTTACATTGCATGATGGTAGCAAGCTGCCGGGTCTCCTGGAGTGGGGCTGATGTTAGGAGAAGTTCTGATTTTTGAAGGTTTACTCTCAACCCCGACAAGTCACGAAAGATGTCCAACAGCCAACAGAGGATTTGAAGTTGCTGGCGGGTGGGTTGTAGTATGAATAGAGTGTCATCAGCAAATAATAGGCAGGTGGAACATCCCTGGAAAGGAGGTCTTATCAAGTTGTTTTGAACGAGTTTTTGTGTCCATACCGCCATGAAGTCCATAGCCAATATGAACAGATAAGGCGACAGTGGGTCGCCTTGCCTAAGTCCCCTTCTCAGTATTATCTTTTTCCCTGCCACTGAGTTTAACAGCACTCGTGATGACCCTGTGAGAACCGAGTTTATCACCCAACTAATCCATTGACAGGGAAAGCCTCTAGCTGTGAGGATTTGCTCCAAAAATTCCCATGATAAAGTATCAAATGCCTTGAAAATATCAGCTTTGAAGAGACCGATTTTTTGTTTTTGCTTTGTTGCCATGGTAACTAGCTCTTGGGCGTACAAAAATCCTTCGTTGATGAACCTGCCATGAATAAATCCTGTTTGGCTTGGTGAGACAAGATCGTTGATGATGGGCTTTAATCTGTTCGCCATGGCTTTTGAAAATATTTTCTGGATTGAATTTATAAGGCTGATCGGTCTAAATTCATTTGTTGCATGGGCACCTTCTTTTTTGGGTATTAGTGCTATATAGGAATCATTGAGTGGATGAAGGGTAGTTTGGGGATTTTCCATTAGACTGTTGTATACCCCCATGAGGTCAGGGATGAGCAAATGTTTGAACTCTTTGAAGAACTCTCCCGTGTAACCGTCAGGTCCAGGAGCCTTATTAGCCGGCAAGTCCTGTATGATTGATTGCAATTCCTGTATCGTCATGGGTTGTATCAGATGCTGCAGCCCTTCTGTTGGGTGAGGATATAAGATGCCATAGTCGAACTGCACAGTTTGTGTATGTGGTGTACCAATGAGGTCTATGAAATGATGAAGAAATACTCTTGCTTTATCTTTGTGCTCAGTTACTGTGATGTGCCCATCCGCGATGCTACCCACCCAATTTTTGCGTTTCCTTGCAGTAGCCAGCTGATGAAAATACCGGGTGTTTTTGTCTCCTTTTTTAACCCAGTTTCTTTTTGCCCTTTGGTACCATTTTTCCTCTAGCTGTAAAGCTATCTGATTGTGTCTCTGAGTGAGGTGCGTTTGCAGCAAGTTTTCAATTTCCGTCAACGGTCTTCGCTCTGCTGTTGCCGTTAGCCAAGATAGGCAGATTATACAAATTTTTTGCTGGTAATTTCGTTGCTAGCCTATGTTCCTTGCTCCATTTCGTAATTTCCTTGGTCAGTTTCTGTAGTTTTTGGTTAAGTTGGTGTGCATCTTGTGCGACTGAGTCCGCAGACCATGTGGCTTGCACCATTTCTCGGAATTGTTGAATCCTTAACCAAGAGTTTTCCACTCTGAAGACATTTGATGTTGGGAATTTTGTTTGACTTGTGCAAACCAGGGGACAATGGTCGGACATGGTTGCTGTGATTGCTCTCTGTTGTGTGTTTGGATATGCCGCTGCCCATTCCGAGGATATTAGGAATCTATCCAACCGGACATAGGTTGGGTGCTCTCGGTGGCTGGACCAGGTGAAGTTTCTGCCCTGGAGTGGCAAGTCCATGAGTTTCAAGCTGCTGATCAGCGCTCGAAACCGCAGCATGTGTTGCATCGGATAATTTTAATTGGACCGGTCTTGCACCACAAGGGTGGCGTTAAAATCTCTCACAACCATCCATGGCATTTGGATATCCGGTTGGGCCTGCCTGATTTCTCTATAAAAAAGGCCTTTCCCTCTAGTTGTAGATGGACCGTACACCCCAGTGTATCGAAATACCGTGTTGTCCAATTTCAAGTGAAAGTCAAGTGTGAGGCAGTACCTTCCCTCCTTTGAATCAATTTTCTCAATGAAATTTTCATCCCATGCTACAATGATCCCTCCAGCCGTACCTTGTGCTCTAAGTGTCTGGAAGTGCATCAGTTTTGCGCCAACCATCTCCTTTATGTGAAAAACATTATCCTCTGACCATTTGGTTTCTTGTAGGCAGACAAGCTGCGGTGACTCCTTTTGTATTTCATGTTTGATAAGTTGCCGCTTCCCTTTTACATTGAGCCCTCTAACATTCCAAGACAGGAATTTTAATTTTCTTACCTCATTCATTTAAGAAACTGAAGGACATACATAGTGGTGGCTTAATCAATTGCCAAAAGCCCTGGCTATTTATAAACTCATAGCCGCGTCTACCCTTACAAGCGATGTTACCCTGAATCACAATTCCCTTACTAGAAATTCCAAAAGAATCCCCAGCCTGACTCCTATTAGCCATATACTTCAAAATTTGAGCACCCATCCGCTTAGTAATAATACTAGTCCTCTTAATACCTATATTGTTACTACACCCCTTTGGTTCGAACTGCATCCAACCCTTGTCAGACATGGATTTCGGCTGTCACCTCTGTGTTGCCGCTCAGGTGCAATATGGCTGTGTCTTCGCCAACAGTGTTCCTTTGCAGTTACTGCAGCACTTGTCCTTCGTGCAGAAACTTTTCCCTGAGCTCCACCGATAGATTGGCCCCGGCTTCCTCCATTAATGCTATTGCGAGTTGAGGGTCAATATCATCCACCTTGTTGTCAAACTGCAGCTTGATTTTTTCAACCTTTTCGGCTTTGGTCCCTGCATAATTTTTCTTTTTTGATAACCGAGCACTCCTTCTTGGCGGGCCTTGGTGCTTGTACTTTGGTTTGGGGAAACCTGGCGGGTGTTCTGGGGTACCGGGGTTTTCAGTTTGCCGGCCCAACTGGTCGGCCTCAGTGTTGGTGTGTCCGTTTGTTTGTAGTTCTTCAGAGCCCAATTTTTGGCCCTCTATAGAAGGAGTCTGAAGTTGGGCTGGATCATGGAGGAGATCAGCCCAGCTTGCTTCATATTCATGCTGCAGCCATTCCGCCTCTGTTTCGCCTTCTGTTTCGCGCCCCATGAAGTCCACTCCTGTTTCACCTTCTGTTTCGCCCCCCACGAAATCCACTCCTGCTGTAGGACTATTGAACTGCTGCTGCACGTTTTGCAGAGGTACTTGGTCTACTTTCCGCCCTTCCTTACCCCGCATGCCTAAGCAGGCCAGAGCTGACTCTCTCTCCTGCAGTACCTTTTTGTCTCCTTTTTCCTCACGTATCCCGGAGTCTGGTACAGTGCATTTAAGGTTGTTCCTGACCAGATAGTACAGCTGAGGAATGATTTCTGCACCCACTCTAAAGGTAGCAGGAAATTCACCTTTCTGTTGGATTTGAAAATATCCCTCTGTCCAGTGATAGGAGATGGTCCATGTAGTTGGGATGCGTGCTCTGGTTACCCCACTGTTTGGTCTAGAGGCTGTGGCCCTTCTCAGTACAGTCCCTTGTGTTGCTTCGTTTGGCATGTGGCCTGTGGGTACCCGTTCGGTCTGTGCAACCTTTGGTGTATCTCCATCTTCTCCAGTGTTTTTCCTTCGCCAAGTCAGCTTAGGTTTGAGCCGCCAGAATTTTTTCCTTGCCCGCTGCACCGGTGGCCCATTCACACTTGTTGTATCGTCACTGCTACCTCCTGGTCCACTGTCATTGTTATGACTTTGCTCAAGTGTGCTTGCTGAGTCTTGAGGTGCCGGCGGTGGTTGAGGGATCGGTGGCGGTTGGGGTACTGGCTGAGGCCCCCATGCCTCTTGGTGCAAAGGGTATGGCCCTTCTTGCCACTCCCTCCAGTGTAACAGAACAACTCTTATTCTAGCCGCTCCTGCATTCTCATGATACTTTAAGAACCGGGGTATTTTTTCGGGGTTCTCACAAGCAATTCGCATAGTAATATGCCTGAAGTGACCCGCTGCCCTCCCGTAGGGTAAGATTGCTGTTGTCCTGCCCAATCCCATGACTATTTTTCTAATATCGGGGACATTCCATGCGTTGAGTGGTGTTCCTACCAGCCTTATCCATGCCTGGTAGGGTGGGGGTTCTATGACCATATTCCAGTTGTGCTCCCACGGGATAACTCCCACCTCAAGTCCCTGCTTGAGAGTATAAGGACTATTCCAGACGATGTTTTGTAGTAGATTCTCACCTGGACATATTAGTATAAACGGCGCATCCTCCTCAGGGCCACCCGGAAGGACTTCATAAACCTCAGGGCCCCACCCGAAATCCCTTGCCAGGCGCTGGGAGAGTAGTGCTGGTATGTCATCTGTCGGACCCCCTTGCGTCATTACCACCATGCCGGTTCGGTATAAGAAGGTATTTTCCGGCCTGAGTCCCTCGGAGTTTGGCATGAATACATCACCCTCCTCCGGCCGTATCTCCACCAGGTCATCCATATTTGCTGGCGGCGGTGTCCGATGAATGTTTTGTGATTGCTCTGCTGGTGGGGTAGGCCGCACACGCGGACCTGTAGGAGGTTTTGGTGGTGCACTTTTCCTCTGAGGTCCAGATTTGAGGATTTCTACAAAGGTGGTTGTCGCTGTGACCGGTGTTGATACTCTGGGTTCCTCTTTCTTTTTTATAGGGATTTGCTGAAGCTTCTCACAACTACCGAATTTATGACCCAGGTTACCGCATTTAAAACACCTTACCGGTTCGCGGCAGTGAGCCCTCTGATGGTCCTTTGCTAGGCACCGTAGACATCTCCTTTCCTTGATGGCACGAAAGTACTCAGCTCGTACCGCGTCTGAAGGCAAACGGCTTGACAGTCTCCCCCTGACGAGGGATGGGCTGACGTGCACTCAGATTTGGTTTCCATTTACGAGGCCTAACAGTTTGCCACCCTCTTTCTTCATTAATGGGTCCGTTATCCTTCCTCTCACCATTAATGCTCTGTTGAGTATGTTGCTGGCCTCCATAAGTGGGTTGGTGACGGTGGAATGTTCTCCTGTTATCTGCCCTCCATTGTGGTCTTCGAGCCGCACTCGTTGGTCTCTGTTGCCGGTACTGTGGTTGAGTCGCCCTCCAGTTCGTCTTTTGTCGCCAGTTCTGTCGCCCATTGTTTCGCGCTTCCATCTTGGGGATTCAGTTCTTTAATTGTTATCTACAGCTTTTGTTTGATTTCAAATTTTGAGTCAAGATTTTTCATGCTCTAATACCATGTTGATTTTTGCGGATTGAGAAATTGATGAATGAGTAAAAATGTTTATTATCATTCTTATTCTTGACTTGTACAATGAGCTCTATATAAATAAAAAAATGAAAAAACAGTTGCCCAAGTCTCTGACCCTATACATAACGACTACTTACTAAAAATGGTAATAATATTAAGTTGTTTTTTAATTCTATAATTAGTAACTCTCTTATTTACTATTAAACCTAATAATGATTAACCCCTAACGGGTCTGAGGGTATTCAAATCCTTAATCTCCTATTTTCTCAACAGTTAGTTTTATGTTTACATGGTAGTCGTCCTAATTCTTTGCATCCCGTGAAGGAACACCAGACAAAGCTCTCTAACCGATAGAGGCTCACCTTGAACTCACCACCATCACAGAAGAAAGTTCTATGTTTATTTCAAATAATTTGTACGACTTTATATCGAGCCGGCTTGAGTCGAGTTTGATTAAGAAATAATAGAGCAGACCGAACCTCAATTTTCAGACCGGGGGACAAGGACCGAACAGGCCGGGCCTAATTATTTTGAATGAAGGGCCTTGATACAAGTTGATCAGCCCTGTCCGGTCCATTGCCATCCCTACTTTGTCAGATCGTAGCACAATAAACCACTGGGTTGAAATTGCAGCTGACATTCACTTCTTTCCTCCTGTTCTTTTTCTTTCTCCTTTCTCCTTTTCTCTTGGCGCGTAACAAGAGAGAGAGAGAGCAAGCTTTTTTCTCTCTCAACCACAAATAACACCGGACTCTGGTATTTGCGGCTGGGCCAAATATTAAGTCAGCTCTAAGTTGAAAACAAAAACCAACACTTTTGACAGTATGAAGTTAGGTTGGCACTACCAGAAAAATAAAATTCAGAGAGTAATTAAATTAGGCAATTACATGTCAAAATTGTTGGATTTCAGTTAGAGTTGATAGTGCCTAGTTTACTTAGCAATTAACTTTTGTTTCTTTTCTGAATTCTTTAATTGCTCTTGGAATTATAAACAACGCTCTGTGTTCATGGTTTACCAATACTGCACATGACCAACCAAGCTAGTAGAAACAGTCAGATCGGTGAACTAACTTTATAGCATTTGTTGCTAACAAAATTGTATAACAATTCATCTAAGGAGATGACTTCCTACCTGTGCACAGGATCTCAGACACCCACAACCTACTTGTGGTAATCGGATGCAACACCCTGGGCTATATCAAAAGCCAGAGAGACAGCACTGGTCTCTATCCCTACGCCTACTACACTGGCTGCATGTCATACTGCAATGACCCAAACAGCATAATCAATGGGTCCTGCTCGGGCGTGGGTTGTTGCCAAGTCACCATTCCTTCTGGTCTTACTGATAACAGGGTCAGTTTTACTGCGTACAGCCATACTGGATTCCTATCCTTTAGCCCGTGCGACTATGCATTCTTGGTGGATGAGGATTGGTTTAAATTTGGCAAGTCAAATTTGACCATGTCTACAAACACGAGCATGCCAGTGTAGCAATTGGGCATTAAGGGAGAACAATAATTGTGCACAGGCACAGAAAAACCGAGAATTATATGGATGCCGTAGCAGGAATAGCGAGTGTTATGATGCCATTAATGGCCCAGGATATCTTTGCAAGTGTTTAAAGGGGTATCAGGGTAATCCTTACCTTTCTGATGGATGTGCAGGTAAAATAACAAGCACGATCATTGCTCGTCTTTTTGAACTTTTTTAATCAAGCTAGAACATGCTTAAACAATTTTAAATCATAGATCAATAGTTATTAATGTTTGCTCACCTAGATGACAATCAATTGTGCAGATATAAATGAATGTGAGTTACCTGATGAATATCCTTGTCATGGAATCTGTCATGACAAGAATGGTTCTTATGATTGCACGTGCGAGTCAGGCAAACATGGAAATCCATTCAATAATCCTTGCACTGATAATTTTCCCCTGAGGGAGAGGCTTGCGATTGGTAAATTTCAGTATATTTATTTCCCTTCAAAACTTGGATGTTTCAGCATTGCATTCTATAGTTGAACTTGATCTACATTAAAATATGATGTTTCCCTAAGGTTTTGCTTGAATTATTTCAATATGTTATTGGACAAAATTCCGTTGTTTCTGGTAAGGATTGATAGTGATCAATAACACTATCTGAGGAAACCATAATAAAAAAAAGGAAGGATGCTTGTACATGTACAAGTTTCTATTTCAATAGATATTATATGTAATTAGCTTTATTTTTGATTCACTTGACATCAGATTTAATTTCAATCTCTAGGTATTAGTGCTGGTACAGTTAGTCTACTAGTTGTCACTCTTTGGATGATTTTTGCGTGCCAAAAGAAACGGCTTCAGAGAGAAAGAGATGAATTTTTTGAGAAAAATGGGGGGATAATATTATACGAACAACTGGTGTCAAGAAAAGTTGAAACAATGAAGATCTTTTCAAAGGAACAATTGGATAAAATCACAAACAACTTTGCAATGGTCATCGGTCATGGAGGCCAAGGCATGGTCTACAAAGGGGTTTTGGAAGACGATCGTGAGGTTGCAGTAAAGAAATGTATCGTAGTCGGTGATGAAGGGAAAAAAGAAGAGTTCATGAACGAAATGATTATACTTTCAAAAATAAATCATAAAAATGTGGTGAGCCTCAAGGGTTGTTGTTTGGAACTAGATGTGCCAATGCTCGTGTATGAGTACATCCCTAATGGTACTCTCAGCAGCTGTCTTCATGGAAACCAATCGGATATTTCTTTAGAAATCCGTTTACAGATATGCACCGACTCAGCAAAAGCGCTTGCACATTTGCATTCAGAAATTCTCCAACCTATCCTCCATGGTGATGTTAAATCTGCCAACATCCTCTTAGACAACAACTACATGGCAAAGGTCTCTGATTTTGGCATATCAAGATTCCTGTCAATGGATAAGACCCAGATTTCTACTTTTGTGAAAGGAACTATAGGTTATCTAGATCCTGAATTCATGCAATGCAGGTGTTTAACAGCGAAAAGCGATGTATATAGTTTCGGTGTTGTTATACTTGAGCTTATCACAAGAAAGAAGGTAATGTATTATGATGGAGACAACAAACAGGAGAAGTCTCTGCCCTACGAGTTCCGCTTAGCAATGAGACAAAATAAGGCTGAGGAGCTGTTTGATCAGAGCATTGCTACCAAGGAAAACCTGGAGCTGCTTATAAAGGTTGCTAAAATTGCAGAAAAGTGTTTAAGGCCGACTGGAGAGGAGCGGCCGACAATGACAGAAGTAGCAGAACAGTTGAAGGGATTGAGGACAGCGCTACAAGCAAAGCGAGATGAGGCATCTGAATTCTATACGTGGTCGTCCCCAAGGCCTTTCCCTGATTCTGATAGTGCCGCCTTATTAAATTAGTAGTCATAAGATATGTTGATGATTTATTATTTTGTCGTACATACATAAGTTTCCTTTGGTTTGGTATTTCATTCAATCCATGTTTGTATTAATTGTATAAACTTATTTTTGAGTGAAGGTGCTAAATAAGAATTCATGAAAATGCACCGATTTATATGAATAATTTTTCATTTGTGAGATCATTACATAGCCCATAATATTTGCCGATAGCGAGCTGGTACATATGGGTCCTTACTGGAACAGTACCAAGTACCATGTATGTTATGTTATCCAAATTATTTTTTTTTACTCAATCAAAATTTCATAATTTCCACCATTTGGAAATTAGGCCTTGAGCTGTTCTTCAACACCATCAATTTATAATGCTAAATTTGACAGAATATCAATTTCTGAAATATTATATATAGTACAGTGTAGGAATATTCTTGAGCAATATTCATTTAGGACTGATCAATACGTAGCCAGTTTGTCATTTCACATTTAAGTTTTAAAATATAAAACGTGTAGATTTATAAGCTTTCTCTATTTAACAAAATTACATAACAACAGCAATCTGTAATACTGTTTCATTATTAGGTGGTCTTATATAGCTTCTCAGCAACAACGAGAATTGTCAGGCAGAGTAACTTTAGTAAATATTGATTTTGATTTATTCAAATTTAAAAAGCAAAAATAAAGGATAAATGTTACCGACGCTATCGTGTCATTAATTGTATCTACTATATGTAGATTTATTTTTCAGTAGAGGTATACTTGTTCCTACCCATAGTCATATATTGCAATATGTAACACGCAAATCACGCCTGATGCAATATGTGGATTGTTTCTTGCTTGTAAATTTCGTACGCGACTATATTATATGTATTTATCCTAACAAAAAAAATAGATTATCCCGTATAGAGCATAATTTTACTGCTATAACATTGATTTACCTCTTACGTTTCGCCTAATTTAAAACTAATTTTCTTAAACAACTAAAAACAAAGAAATTAATGATTTATAAATGGTCGAGCAATCAGTTATATGCCAAGAATATGCGGCCCCTTGGAACCGGCTCATTTATTTCTAGAAGAAGCCCATGGGCCGAAAGACCTTCATGGACATGTCACGCTGGAACTTGTGTTAAATTTCTTGTGAGTACTTCCGAAGGTATAATATTTCTTGCCTGAAAATAAGTTGCGATGAAACATTGATTAAAGCTATGAAAATTCGTCACGCATATCAGATGAGTTGACTTTGACATTAAAAAGAATACATCCCTTTCTCCCTCGGTTTTCAACAAATAAAATATAAAAGAATTTATGATCCCAAATAGAAAAATGGCATCAAATGGTTTAAAAACTGGTATTTCCAACTTTTTATACTTCCATTTCGGCTTTATATATGGTGGCCCCAAAGCGATGATGCTCTTCCATATCTCCACTGCTGATCAAAATTGCAGGAGACATCGATCAACTAATTAAGTAAGAATTAATTAAGGAGGAATTTCACGTATACCCCTCAAAAACTTCAAAATTGTATATATTTTCCCCTCCAAAGTTTGAAATTACATATTTTCTCCTCTAAACTTCAAAAACTCACAAATTTACCTATTTTATTGTCTTTTATATTAAAACTCATTCTAAATTTATAAAATACCCATTTTATCCTTTATTAAAGACATAAAATGTCCACCATACTCAAATTTGAATATGAAGGGTTCTTCTACTGTCCGAACTGCTTTAAGATTTGTGCACGCTAGATCAGCATGAATCTTAAATCGAACACACACAAACATTGAAGCGACGTGCACAAATCTTAATGCGATGCGCGCGGATCGAAATTGCTTTAAAATTTGTGCGCACTAGATCAGCACGAATCTTAAAGCCAACACACACATATATTGAAGCTACACGCACAGATCTTAATACGATGCGCGTGGATCAGACGGTAGATGAACTCTTTGAGTCTGATGGGCTTTTTATGCTTTTAATTAATAAAGAGTAAAATGGATATTCTATAAATTTAGAATGAGTTTTAATATAAAAAATAATAAAATGGGTAAATTTGTGAGTTTTTAAAGTTTAGAGGGGAATATTTAATTTCAAAGTTTAGAGAGGAAATTACATAATTTGAAAGTTTTTGAAGGGTATACGTGAAATTCCCCCTTGTTTTAATATAGTTGACATAATAGTAGTCCGCTACATGCTATCACTAATATATTATTCTTTTTGTTGACACCCTATTAAAACTTTTCTGTTTGCTCATCATAATTCAGCCTATGCATAATAATTTTCTATTTGTACGTTTATCTATTGCAAGAGCGATAAATTTTAAAAGGGTCGGAATCTAACGACAATATGGATTAAGTTGGTAATTTTAATTGTAGTAAAAAACATTATTAATTTTGAAAATCTAATATTCGGAATGTGATTTACACCATATTTATATCGTGCATATTATAAATGGTGACGTTTGATAAGTTTACAGTTTATCAAGCAACTTGAAACTTACAACGGATTATATGTTAAGAACTTTGATGAAATATCAAATAACATTCACATTAAATGAAATTTACTAGACAACCAATCCATATATAATACGCACAACATATTTATGGTTATTGTTTTTTCTATTTTTGAAAACTCATTTTAGCCTGATTTGAATTTTTTTTTTATCAAAGTTATTAACAGAATTAGTTAATTATCGTCAAGGAATAGCAGCCTTTTAAAAATAAGTAATGTACTATTCGGCACATAAAACAGTTTAGCAGCTTCACTTTGTAAGGAAAACAATATTAATTGTCTCCTTATGAAATTTTCTTTTATTGGTTGGCAGTGGCTGCCAAAGTGTTCCTTATAAAATTTGTCATTCACTAATTGCAGCCGAATATATATTAAAAGCCATTCCATTCATAAGATAAAAGAAGAGCCTAGCCGATTTTTTTTTCTGTAGCTTTAATAAAAATTAAAACTCTTGACATCAAAATCGTGAAATTAAAAAATGCAACACTGCTAATCCATTATGTCCATTTTTTTATCCGTAAAATTATGAAAATTAAGATTAAATTCATAACACGAACGCATTATGAGGATACGTTTTTGTTTTTCGGAAAGGATTGCATCCCAAGAATGCGCGCGTTTGTCTATGAGAAATTTTTTCTGAATGCGTTCGTGCTACATTTTTAAATTTCTCAATTTTATTTTAAAGATTTTTTTTCTTTTATATAATACTACTCAAAAAAAAAATTAGCTCTAGCGGCACAGTGGTGTATACTTTTGGTAAAAAAAAACAGGGTCGGGCGCTTTTGTCGTTTTTATCACGTCGGAGGGATGAGAAAAAAGGTCGCTAAAACAAAAGTTTATGCAAAACTTAGTCCATAATTAAAAACACAGTCTGAATACCATCAAGAGGCGTCTCCACTGATATATTTTTGTTGTTTGTGTAATCATCAAGGGGCAAAAACAGTATTGTAATCATTTTATAGAATTTTTATATTCTTCGTGTTATTTTAATTTGCTTTTACACTAGAATATGAATTTTATGTTATGTTGTGCATAAAATTTTTATTACATCCATATGAAATTACAAAATAAAAAATATTTCAATGAGTTAGGTATAGGGCTGCAAAAAAAGCTCGTAGTTCATGATTTCATTGACTTCGATTCGAAAAAAATTTCGCAATTAACTCGTTCGATTGAAGTTCGTTCTAAAACAAATTAAACTAGTTCGGTTCGACTCTTATTCAAACTCAAACTCAAACTGGGTATAGTTCGTTCGAAATTGGTTCACGAACTATTTTGGTTCGAATCTCAAATTAACATGTACCATTCAAATTAGAGCAACACCAATGGCTCAGTGCAAAATCAAGGTTTCATTTGAAATAGGTACAAATAGGTATCTGATATAATCAGATAAGATCCAATGCAATGCTTTTTTTTTTTTTTATGATTGGCGGCGAAATGCCGCCAATTGATACTAAAAAAAGTTATTTACAATACCAAATTATAAAAACATCAAAATCCCTAAAAATACAAAGCTATTCAACTCGCAAAAATAGTCAATCCAATGCAATGTTTAGTTTAAGCTATCCAATTTTAAAAAAAATAACTAAGGGCGGTAGGGCTGCCAAAAAAGCTCATAGTTCGTGATTCGATTGACTTTGATTCGTTAAAAAAAATTCGCAATTAACTCGTTCGATTGAAGTTCGTTCTGAAACAAATCAAACCGGTTCAGTTCAAATCTTATTCAAACTCAAACTCAAACTATGTAAGTTTGATTTGGTTTGATTTGTTTGCAGCCCTAGTTAGATAAGTCACAACTATTTATTAAATAATTATAAATATATTTAAAATTATGTTTTTATTTTTATTTTTTGCAAGTCTCACTTTAGTGAAAAATATATATCTTGTTCAAAGAATTATATTTATATTGCTTCAGATATTCAGAGAAAAAAACAATTAATGTGCTGTGGTGTATAGCGGTAATGTTAGACGATGCCTAATCATGCAAAATTTATTAATGGATGATTAGGCGAAGTTCCGGATGAAACAAAATATATAAAGTTGCATTGGGCAAAATAATTTATTCCACCAGAGTTCAGATAATGGGAGGCAACAGTCAAAGATGCACTTCTTTTACTGCGATGGATGTTATTAATTAATTTAATTAACAACAAACTAGCTAGCAAGATCAGCGTGGTTTGTTGCAACATTATATCTGTAGACTGTAGCGCACTAGTCCATGCAGCTTTCATACCCTAACTACTGCAGTAACAAGATTAGCGAATTATTCACGAATAATTCAGATTTGAGCTGTTGCCGAATTAATCCGCGTATTATTCGGTTTTCCGAAACTATTCGCGAATTTTACGAATTATTCGTGAACTTTTGCCAAACTTTTCATGAATTTTTTTGTTTGCTCTCTTGTGGGATTTTTTTTCTCGCAATGTATAATTTTCAAATTATACTCGAATTATTCCCGAATTACAAACTTTTGACCCCGCCGAGCCTTTCCCGAATCATTAAATTCACTAGTACAAAAAACTCCTTTACCGACTGTTCAAATACCCCTAAACCGACTGTTATTGAGGCGTCAGTGATGGCTTCGTAAGTATAGGTATATCTTTACTGACGGGTAAAAACCGTCAGTGTTGATAACCAACACTGATTATTTTTAAAAGTGTCAGTGTTGAACACCAACACTGACTGTTTTAAAGCATCAGTGTTGAACACCAACACTGACGGTTTAAAAACAGCCATTGTTGGGTTACAGTATAGATATTAAAAACCGTCATTGTTAGCTTTATAACCGTTAGTGTTTTTATAAAAATTTGGCATGGTTCTGTTTGTATCTGGGCTCCATATTTTTGCTAGCCATATATTATCATTAAACATTTATTGATGTTAAACAAAATATCATACAAATAATTTAGACAACATAATATATTCATTCACCAAAAAACACACTGTAACAAAATTTACATGACAAATATGAACAAAATATGCAACTGAAATTAATAACAAAGCATTACATTTCTTGTAAATAGTTTAGTAGTTGTCCAAGAAAAATGTACATCATTGTCTTGTTATTACATGAAGTTGCGTCGATGTATATTTTTTTGTCGGTAAATCACAATGCATGAGTACATATTAAGTTAATTTTATCCAAATTATATGAAAATTGAATCAAATTCAATTATAAAATACATACATCAGGAAAAACGTCAAATTGCATAGTGACTACGTCTTGCATGTGTTTCATGATGTAAAATCCACACACCTTCCCACCTTCTTGCTTAGGGCTCTGAAATGTTCAATGCAAGTAAAAGCAAGCAATAAAAGAGGTTCTGCACAAAATATGAAGTTTCACCTTAAGTAAATTTAAACATATTAAGTGGCGTATATAGAAAAATAGAGTCACAGTTGCACCTGAATCAACATGCATTTGAATAATCAAAAGAGTATATTTGGTTGCATGAGAATAGCACCAATTCAGGGACAGTGACTAGTGAGTATGGCACAATTGGTTCACTGTTTATACTTCTACTACTTGCTTCTTTGAAGGTAGCATGCTTTATTAGAAAATTCAAGTAAAATAGCCCCATCCCAACATCTTTTCATCATATTGCTGAGTTATGTAAAGGAATTTGAAAAAAATAAAATATCAAATTAAAATAGAGTGTACAAGTTCACACCTTAATGAATTTCCACTCACATTCCTTTGATCCCTTCTTGTGCACTCCTCCAACCTCCACATAAGATTCAAAAATGCTGAAATGATTAAATGTCAATGAATTAATTAGTAATTACCATAAAATAGTACGTTGATTAATTGTAAGTAAATGAAATTAGATTAAGTAAGATTTATTGCTCACTCTTTTAAATGCCACATGATATCGTAATCTGGTTCCTCTGGCGCTAGAGAATCAATAACATACACCATATTATCGCACATGATAAAAACTAGAAGCACCCAGTGTTAATGAGTTAATTGTAACCCTAAACCCTAAAACTAGAAGCACCCAGTGATAAATGTCAATGAGTTAATTGTAAAAGTAATCACTGCTCGTATGAAGTTAAACAAACTCACATAACCCAGATGGATATTATTGAAACATCGAGCATGTCTTGCTTCACTAGATCCGTCAAGTCGTTAAAAACTAAGTTGATTAACGTCAACTAAGGAAGTAACACACCCTCCTTAATTTTCAAGAGGAACTCATTCTTATCAAGCGATTCTCTCATCACCCTCTCATGTATGGCTCTGAACTCAGGTCCCACATTTGCTAACTTTTTCTTTGAAATAAGCGACGCACGATGCATGTATTCTGCAACTTCATTAGATACCGACTCGGGCATTGAAACATCTTGGTCTATATATTAAAACAAATAATAACTTGTCAAATAAAAATAATTGTGACACATGTAATGAGATATTGTTGAATAGGGTTTTTTCTGTTGGTTCAGACATCGTAATTTTTTTTGTTTTGCTGATTAGGTTTTTTTTTTGTAAAACTGATGAAACTTGGTTTTATTCTTGATTATTCTGGCACGGTTTTTTCTGGTAAAAACATATTTGTTATATTATCAATTCTAATGAAATTAAAATATTATTTTACCTCATCGAGAATAATTGAATCTTTCGGCCATTGAATGAAATTTTCCAAGGTGTCTTCGATTTTGGCAAAATCTTTATTAATTTTAGTCGGAAGAGGAAACTTGAGATATATTTCGTCAATAGCAGAATCCACCTGCACCTTCATGTGGTCCTCTAACAAAGGCACGCAGTAGATATGTTCGTCCTTCTTCCTCGGCCATACCATAGCATTCACCATCTTGATGTGCTCATCTCCAACTTTACAAGTGAGATAGCAAGGTGAGATTACCTTGACATTTGACAAAAAAAAACTAAGTTAGACAATGTAGTAGATTTGTCAATTGAAGAAAATGATATCACTTTCAAGTTTTTATTGTAAATAAAAGTATAAATATCTTAATCGAATCCAGAGGGCTTGCAACTGCATTGGAATATTGACTGCTGCGACGGAATCCAGACTGTTTTGATCTGGCACAGCTTGTTGCATTTTGAGCTCAGCAAGTATTTTGGCCAACATATCCCTTACTTGTTCAAGCATTTTCTCCTTCATTTGCTCCTTTATCTCCTCCTTCATCTCCTCCCACATATTCGCGTAACACTATCTCTTTATCTCCTCTGCAAAACTCTTCATATCGGCTTGGTTAAATCCCCTCTTTCTCGGAGCCCTAGGGGTATTTAAGCCTTGTTTCCAAGTCACGTGCGCCCCAAGACCCCTCATTACCTGAATGTTGCAAGTTCCCTAGAGAAAGCGTGAGAACATCACTCAAGCCACTTACTTCAAGGTCCCCAGAGTCGACCTTTTGTTGTGTGTCTTTCTGTTGAAAAAATATAAGAAATGAGAATTAGTTGTCATTAGTAATTTATTATAAAATCAAGATTTAAGTAAAGGAATGAACACTTACAATGGTCTCTATCAGATCTTGGGTCTTTGGAGGGGCCTTAAGAGTCTCATCTGGTGTTGTTACCATTCATCTCAAGACGTAAAATTGGCACCTTAGATCCTTTATATCTATGATAGGTGCCAAATCCTTAAAGTTCTCTTTGAATTTTTTCCTTCACACGCGTTTTTTCACATCGTATCCACGGGATCCTAAGCGGTGTGGGTTGTCATTCTTCTTGGACAGTTTGCGATTCTTCTCACTTAATTTCTGCAATCAAAGGAAACATGCATGTTAGATATAAAAAAGAAAAATAGAAAAGATATGATAATTAATGAATTGATTAAATAGTACCTGAAACTCTGGCGTCGACTTCTGCCTCACAATTTCTTCCCAAACTTTTGAGCTTATCCATGTAATCTGCTGAATGGATCTTTGTCTATCCTCATGTAATCATTTATGAGATCACTCTTAAAATTTCTCCATGCTGAATTCATTTTCTTTTTTGGCATGCTTGAAGCCTTTTTCTTTCTTTATGCCCCAAGTTTGCTGCATTTCAAATAATTACATAATATTTAAAAGTAAAATTATATTCATAAGGATTTTTTTTTATTTTGAACCTAAGTTGTACATTTATCTCCTCCCAACATTCTTCCTTCAACTTTATGTCAACTTTCTTCCAATCCGTAATAGTGATAGGAAATCTCTCTTTTGACACTGTTGCCACATAAGTCAAGTATTGGCTCAACATTTTACCCTTTGGATGCCCATGCTTGTTGAACCTGATACGTAAAGGCTTCTTTGCTAACTTAGCACAAGTGGTCTGACCTCTCGATCCAACACTAACGGCTCACAAATAAAAACAAAACAGTCAGTATAGAACACTATACTAACGGCTCCAAAATAAAAAAAAGTCGTTGTAGCACTAAAAAAAGACAATAAAAATTACACATAAAATTGACAATAAAATCAACATAATTGCAACTGTTGCCTTCCCTTCATGTGTCACGCTACTAGTGAATCAAATTTTTTCTACAATAAATATATATACAACATTAGAATAATTTTATGCAAAATTTAGAAATTAAATTGAATTTAGAATAATGTACCTTAATAGATCACATTGAATGATTAATTAATTCACATATTCTCCATCTTGATGATCATGCCGTAAATAACTCGCATCATCGATATCATCATTTCTCACTTCGTTAGATGGCATGCCAACAGAGAATGGGGGTGTTTCTTCAAAATGATTGAACTCTTCCTCATCAACCACATCTTGAATGCCTACTATGCGTCTTTTACCATGAAGGACAATACGACACTTACTATTGAGGGGATCCTGAATATGGAAGACTTGGGTGGCTTGATTGACAAGTATGAATGGATCATTTTTATATCCCATTTTTTCCAAATC
This sequence comes from Carex parvula, assembly GCA_025461045.1. Lineage (NCBI taxonomy): Eukaryota > Viridiplantae > Streptophyta > Magnoliopsida > Poales > Cyperaceae > Carex > Carex parvula. The sequence goes on from JAJGRW010001346.1 coordinate 376,459, forward strand.
CATGATAGTAAAGTCGTACTTATCCACTTGAACACCCCGGCGGTTATCAACCCATTTACACCGGAATAACAGAATCTTAAATTTAACGTAATCGAGCTCCCATATTTCTTCAATTTGACCATAGTACGTACGAGTTCTTCGCATGTGCCGCCCAAGCATCTTTAGATCTGGAGAATTCTTCTGAAATAGCTACTAGTGTTACACCACTACTTTGATTAGTGCTTTTTATGTCTTGTTTTATTGTGTAAAAAGTGTACCCATTGATGTTATATGCTTGGTACGTATTCACAATAATAGTTGGACCTCTTGCTAACCATTTTATAGATTTATCTGCCAATTCCTCCTCGCTTTGTCGAATAACTCTGTTTTTTATCCATTCTGCGAACTTACTATTATATTCATTGGTAATCCACAGGTCTCCTTTCGTCAGATTAAGTTCTTTCAAAATGGTTTTGTGCTCGTTAATGTATGAAGAGATGTATGTCATGTGTTGTAAGATCAACATGTGTGCTTTTTCATGCAAAGACTTATCAGCCTTGATTGATTCCAAACCAATGGTTCCTACACCTTCAACCCGGCCATCATGGCGTGATTTATGAATACCAATAGGTTGTACATCTGCAATATAACCTTGTACAATACTCCCCTTGGGCCGATATCGGTTTCTTACATATTCCTTGAAGAAACCCATGTATCTCTCAAATTAGGTGAACCATGATATCAAAAAAGGACGGAGGGAAGTATATTTCAACTCACATAAAGTGACGACAACCTCACGCTGCAACTCATCCAAACTCTCGGGATCGATAACCTTGCTACAAATTGCATTAAAGAAAAAAAACCTTTAAAATTGGTAATTGTACTTTTTTCGGAAGTATACCACAGATTGCAATAGGTAGCATTTGTGTCATCAAAACATGACAGTCGTGAGACTTCATCCCTATCAATTTTAAATCCTTTATTAACACCAGCTTTTTTATGTTAGTAGAATATCCAGAAGATAACACTATGAAGGCATTGACAAAGGCTTCTCTTTTCTTCTTTTGACAAATTGTACAAAGCCGGAGGAAGGTAAGTTCGAGTATTTAATCCATCTTTGGTCTTTCTCAGTTCAGGTGCAAGCTCTCTCCATTTTATGCCCATCTTGACCATATATTTGCGAGCATTTAGTCCATCTTTGGTCTTTTTCGGAATACCCAACAACAAACCAACTAAGCTTTCACAGACATTTTTTTCAATGTGCATCAAATCAAGACAATGTCGCACTTGTAATTCCTCCCAATATGGTAAATTCCAGAAAATTAATCTCTTCTTCCAAGTTTCACCTTTCGGGACTATTTTTTTCTTTAATTTTTCGAATTGAACTTTGATATCTTTAACTCGCGAATACACTTCCTTACCGGTCAGTGGAGAACGAGCTCGTCCAGTCTCAATATCACCATTGAAAACTTTCTTCTTTTTGTGATATGGGTGATTAGGAGGAAGAAACCTATGGTGACCCATGTACACTGTTTTTTTTTATAACCGAATGTCAACCATATCATCTCACAAACAAGGCAATCTTTCCTCCCTTTGTTACTATAACCCGACAAATTATCATATGCCGAAAAATTATTTATGGTGCAAAATATCATTGCTCGTAATTTGAAATTTTCCTTACTGTATGCATCCCACACTTGCACCCCATCGCACCATAATTTTTTCAGGTCCTTAATCAACGGTGCTAAATACACATCTATGTCATTTCCGGGTTGTTTTGGGCCTGAAATTAGTAACGACATCATAATGTATTTGTGTTTCATAGTTAACCAGCGAGGAAGGTTATAAATACACAATAAAATTGACCATGTGCTATGCTGACTGCTCATGTTACCATGTGGGTTCACTTCATATGAAATGAACCCAAGCCTTAGGTTTCTTGGTTCATCACCAAAATATTTTTTGAACTTTCTGTCAATATTTCTCCATGCAGTGAATCAACAGGGTGTCTGAGTTTTCCATCTATTTTTCAGACATCGGCATGCCAACGCAACAGCTGCGCATCTTTAGGATTTTTGAACAAACGCTTGAATCTCGGTATCACAGGGAAATACTATATCACTTTCGCTGGAGGTCCTTTTCTATCTGTATCATCATTACCGTCAGTTTGGTTCTTTCTTTTATAACGAGATTCACAACATGTAGGACAAACTTCACATTTCTCGTACTCGTTCTGATACAATATGCAATCATTCAGACATGTATGTATTCTTTCTACATCTAGACCCATATGAAACAATAATTTTTTGGCTTGATAACATGATCTTGGTAACTCGTTCTCATCTGGGAGCATATCTCCTAAGAGTTTTAATAAGGCGGTAAAACTTTTATCACTCCAACCATTACTGGCCTTTAAATTATACAATTTTAACCCAACATGCATTTTTGTAAAATTTTCACAACCAGGAAACAAAGGTTTTTCAGATTCAGCATACAACTCTTGTAAATTGTCATTTTCATCATCACTAAACATTACTCATAAATTGTCATTCGGGCTAAAATTGTAATTCACATCCATTTCCTGATCACTATCAACACTGGCATCCTTATCCTAGTGGTCAATCTCAGTATTATCAGCGGTGTTTGTTTCTCCATAACTCTCTTCATGCCTGGTCCAACGTGTATATCGCTCTTTAAAACCACGATGAATCAAATAGTTTTTCACCGTTTCAATAGTGCAAAACCTCTTCAAGTTCAAACAGTTTTTACAATGACACGGAATCGTATCATCGCCCTTTGTCTTCATGTCTTGCTCGGCAAATTTTATGAAACTTTTCACACCCTCCAAATACTCAATGGTATTACGACCTCCATACATCCAATCTCGATCCATCTGTAATTATAAAAATAATTAGGTAAGAGGTCAGTGACTCTTAATTCGGGGCTTGCATAGGGCTGGTGCACAATCCTAACCCACTCTTTGAATGTTGTCTCAGTAGTGAGCACATGTTAGCATGATTTGATATTTAAGAAAAATTCGGCAGCATTTCTCCTTTTTTCCCCAAGTATGCATAAAAATCACATCCGTTTGGAAATGAAATCCAATACGTACTCGTGGGAACAAGGATAAATGCTACCAAATTTTTCTTAAATACCAAATCCGCTGACATTGTACACATCCTAAATGAGACAAAACATTCAAAGAGCAGTCTCAACAGGGAACTATTCAAAATTAATCTCTATTGGATTAATTTTGAACGAGCATCGACCTAAAATGCATACTAAATGTTCAAGGCAAATTGGATAGATCGCACAATACAATAATACTAAGCTACCAACTATTCCATATATAATTCGGTTGAAATTAGGAATACCAATCAACATAAAGCCATTAATCTAACCCATCAACAAATTTAAATAAATTTATGAGGAAACAAAGTGACTAACCGTAGATAGAGAGCGTGATCAATATGCTTGTGGTGGAGAGAGTGATAAACAGGCTTGGAGTAGAGAGAGAGTGCGCCCAACACAAGTAGAGAGAGAGAGAGGAAAAAAACACTATTTGGCTGAAATGAGAAAAACGCAAAAAAAAAACAGATTAATGGCGGCTGGAGTTGGGAGAAAGAATTATATACCTTCAATAATAAACCAACATTGACGGTTTATAAGAGAAAACAGTTAGTAAAAAGATCAACAATGACGGTTCTGTTAAACCCGACGTAGACCTAGGTTTTTTATGAAACACAACAAAGAATAACACTGACAATTCAATTGAAAAACCAGTTGGTGTAGACTATACTACCAACATTGACAGTTATATTGAACGAGCCGTCAGTGTAGGGTATAAGCAACACTGACACTTCCCTTAACAAAACCGTCAGTGTTGGTAAATTGCTTAACACTGACTGTTATTTAATTAAAGGGTCGGTGTAGGGTATGAGCAACACTGATGCTTCCCTTAAAAAAACCGTCAGTGTTGGTGATCTGCTCAACACTGACTATTATTTAATTAAAAGGTCAGTGTAGGGTATGAGCAACATGGATGCTTCCCTTAAAAAAACCGGTTGTGTTGGTGAAATGCTCAACACTGAAGGTTCTTTAATAGAAGGGTCGGTGTAGGGTATGAGCAACACTAACAGGTAGAAAAATAAAATAGTCAGTGTTGGTGCACCGACGGTTGTTTACAAGTGAACAGTCAGTGTTGAAGTTCTTCTTATTTACCATTTTGCCACGCAGTCTCTACACTGACTGTTACATATTAAAACCGTCGGTGGTTGAGGGTCAGTGAAGAAGTTTTTTGTACTAGTGATTGTCACTATGCTAAGTACAAGTGACGTATAGTTGTTTACAGTAAAAGAGAGAGCTGCTCAGTAATAGATTTTTAATTTTGACGATTTTCATGTCATGTATTTAATTTAAATTTTTATATTAGAGAAAAATTAAATAGGCTAGCCTTCCCTCTCTAAATTTCATGACACAAATTTTATAATTGCGGGTCATAATTTTAATTCATGAGCATGTTGATGGCATGTTGGAACATATTTTGAAATTAATATTTTACGAGCTTGAGAGACATATTTTGAAAAAAAGAGAGGTATATATAGCTAACGCATAATCAATTATTCTATATCATCCTGGAATTCGTATATTGCTGATCTGAGTGAACAGTAAAAACAGTGCAACCAAATTCTGGACCATGTGATCAGCAATTTTCAAAGTGGATTAATAAATAGTAAAAAAATTCCAAAAAATGTAAAATTTGGTCTCCAAGCAGATTTTAATATAGATTGAACATCTGACGGTTTGGATCGACTATTTGAACTTTAAAATCACAAAAACTAATTGGCAGCACTAAGGCCTTGGTCATACCACTTTGATCTTAGCCACTTGTTCAACACAGAAGCGTATGCACGAAGTTTCAGTATAGCAAGCTATACTTTTTAACCTTTGTACACCTTTCGAGTCGGGTTGCAAGTGTACAACCCTATCGAGCAGTATGTTCAGGTATCGATCCACAGGACGGTTTGAATATTTCCAGACTCTACTTAAATTATATAAAAACTCTAGAAGTTCTGCAAGATTGGTTTTTGGTTTGTTTAAATTCCTAACAGTTCAATGGCAGTAATAAAATGCAAGAGAGTAAATTAAACTGGCTTTAATCAATAATAAAAAGACATTTCCAGGGTTAAGACTTCATCTCAGCTCTGCCTCAAGGTACTCGGTCCGTGTAGTGTCCTACACGGCCGTGTCCAGTGTACACGGGCAGGGTACTGTCGTACACGGTCCATGTGGCCCCCGAGTAAATGCAGCAGTTACTGTTTCTTTGTATCGTTCCTTTGTGTAGGGTTCTACTGACCAAACCTAATGTTCCTAAACCTCAACTGTCGTTTGTTGGTTCGTTAACTTGGTTTGGAGTTGCAATATGTGCCCTCGTCGGGTTCTAGACCTCAACTGTCGTTTATTGGTCCGAAGTACCTAGTTGCTTGATTGGTATGTTGTCCCTTAGGCACCACTAATTTCGAAAATAAATAACTAATTGCAAATAAAATAAAATAGATGAGTTTAGAGAAATTTGACACAAGGAGTGATAACGGAGTTCGGCTTAAAATGCCTACGTCTCCGGGGCGTCGCAATCGCTTCTCGGTGCGCCTTTCTATTACCCAAAAGAGAAATGTTACAACTTGTGAACCGGTGAGCCCTTACAACCAACGGGAAGTCACATGGCCAACTAGAATAGAGAACGAAGTCTCTAAGTTTGAAATCTCAAGATGAACACTCAAAGGCTCACTCTAACCTAATATAACTTGAGATTAGTGAAGTGGATTTGAGGTTGGTTGAGGGATATTGAAGTTTATGTTCTCACAACAATGGAGGAACTTGAGCTCACAGAAAATCGCTTTTGAATTGATTAGGGTCGGCTGTCTTAATGAAGAGGAGAACCCTAAGGTTCTATTTATAGTTGCAGCTTTCAAATGAGCTATCTGCCATAAAACGTCCCAACATTTTGTAAAACGTAGAAAACATTTAGTTCAAAAATTCAAATTTCTGTGAGAATTTCTAAAACTTTGCCAGACAATTTCTTCTGGAAATTTATCGATCAAAATGCTATTTTGAAATCTGAGAAGTGAATTAAAACGTCCAGACGTTTTGACAAATGTCTACAATATTTTAGAGCATTTTTCAGCATTTTAATCGATCAATTTCTAGATCTTTTACACAAGATAAAACGTCTGAACGTTTTGTTAACCGTTCTAACGTTTTGTCCCTGTGAATCAATATCAAAGCTACTTTACCAAATAATATTTTACAATTTTAAATTCTCGATAAATAACTTGATGAATTATTCAGTTCAAGCGCTCTATATTGCAATTCCAATCATCTTGAACCTACATGCTTTCTAAGATAGAGAAAATTGTAAAATTCAATAATTGTATGTTTTGCAAATTAGTCAAATAGACTAAAAGAGAATTGCTTGAAACAACAATCTCCCCCTTTTGAAGATTTGCAAAACATATAACGCAAGTAAGTGCATAAATTGATTGTTCTCAATTTTAATTTCCCAATTAATCGAATTTTTGCATGTCTTGTATTTTCTCCCCCTTTTGGAAATCGACGAAAGGGAGACAAAATAACACCAAATAGCACAATTAATAGTGCCCCCCCTCAAAATATGCACTCCCCCTCAATTTGATAATATATGAATAATAAAATTTGAGAGTTATGCATGGCATCACAAATGATATAAGCATGTGAGATAGCAAATTTATAAATAATCATGCAACCATAATTCAAGCATTCATATCGATACCATAATTCAAAGAGTCATATTAATAGCATAAATATCCTAAGCAAAAGAGAATCAATTCATGCAAGATAAAGAACAAAATAAAACAAGTTCAAGGGATAACATAACATAGCAACCATTTAGTGAATTTCAATTTAAAAAGTAAGGGGATTTTAGAATGAGGGGTCATCTTCGTCATCTCCACCATCTTCAACATCGTCCTCGTCGTCATCTTCGGCAGGAATATAAGGGGCACTAGTGGTCGCACCACTAGAATCACCGTATTGTTGCACAAAGCGCCGAGCAAGTTCGGAGGTAGTGATATCGACGTCATGAATTGCTTTAGCATTTTTGAGACCTCGGATTCGAATTTTGCGCGCATCTTCCTTTAAGACTTTAAGATCCTTCTTAATCTCGGTAAATTCATTGGTATTAGCTAATTGGTATTGTTGCATGTGTTGAATAATCCACGCCAATTGATTTTCCGCTCCTTGAGGGATCTCACCTTGAGCCACTGGTGGTATCGGTGCCGGTTCATTGTGTACCGGCGGTTCTTCTTCATATGGATCTCAATATTGGTTCGGTTGGGCATTGAGAGCATTGATCCAATCATTGATAGGCCGTCCATCGGGTCTAAGCATTGGTAAGCCCGAGTCCGAATGACCTTTAATCCACCCATATTTGGGTAGAACATCAACCAAATGGTGTGGTTCGTTACCAATGAGATGACTTGGGACGGTTATGCCACTTTGGCGAATTAGTCGATGAATCACATGACCGAAAGATAGAGTGGCAACGGAGCTTGTGAAGCAAATAATCATGTGGCGGAGAATTATGTAGGGGATGTTGAACCGTTTTTCATCCAGGGAAATGAGATGTCGCATGTAGTACATTGGACCCCACTCTATGTTTGATTTGATTGTTTCTTTGGGTACGAGAATGTTGTTGATTAGGAGAAAAAGCAAACGATGTAGAGATGGAAGATGTGATGCATAGAGGGGTCCACAGCCATGGTTACGTCGATCAAACCAGGTTTTGTAGTGATCGGCAGATTCTAAGGCATGATCGGTCCAGTTTCGAAGTAGATAGGTTTCTTCACCATCATTGGTTAACCCAAGCCAATTGGCCACATTTTCCAGAGATAGGATAATTTCTTGCCCGCATACATAGGATTTGACAAGAAAGGGTTCGTCGGTAAAGGTGAGGTTGGAGTAGAAGATTTTGGTAATCATCTCACTATATGGTTCATCGCAAGTGAGCAAGGATTCCCAAGGCCAATGATTGATATACCCAATAATTTTGTCATCCTCGGGATATCGAAAAGTAACCGAGGTTTTGTTAAAATAGTAACAATTGGATAACTTCCGATTCAAAAATTGGCCCATGAAATTGGTATGAGCAATTGGATTCCGAAATAGGTAAGTGTTGGATCGAAAAAGGTTGGTATCCGGTTCAATTTCAGTTCTACTTGACTCACCCGTTTCGGTTCGGGACCTTTTCTTTCTAAGCGCATTGAGTTTGGCAAGTTTCAGAGCCATTAGTTTGAGAGAAAAGTTGAAAGTTACCGATTGGAGAATGAAGCACAAATCCGTGAAGAGAGCGACTCCACAAGCACAATGGCGAAGTCGGATCGTCGATTTAACGGTTGGATCACCGGATTTGAAGAGTTTTGGTGGAGAGAGAGAAAGAGAGAGAGAGAAAAGCTTGATTTTGAGAGAAGAAATGGAAAGAAGGTTGAGAGGAGAGAAGAGATCACTCAACTTTGCTTGATTTTGTGGTTTGTGGAGGCCAAAATGGAGTAAAGAGGTGTAAGGTGGCGGAGAGGAGAAGAGAAAGAGAGAAAGAAGGGTTTAAGAAGAAAAAGAAAGAGATGAAGAGGCGTCGGTTCGCAGAAAGATTTTAGAGTCGGCGCAGAAAACGTCTGGGACGTTTATAAAACGTCGTGCAACGTTTGTTTCTGGTCATTTGAAGATAAAAATTTTGATTTTGAATTTTAATTTGACAGAAGAACGTCAGAACGTTTAGGAAAACGTCCACAATGTTTTGGTTGAATTTTAATCGATGAATTATTTCGAAAATTTGAGAATTAATATATGAGCAAACGTCACGACGTTTGGCCAAACGTTCCTGACGATTTGGTTGATTTCTGAGTTGTGAAAATTCAGTAGAATGAAACACCAAGAAACGTTCAAACGTTTTTTAAAACGTTCAGACGTTTGAAGATATTTTGCATGTCAGAAGTTTAAATATTTTCGAACAGGAAGAACAAGAAAAACGTTGCAACGTTTTACATAACGTTCCAGACGATTTGCTTCTTTTCTCAAATATGAATTTTTGAAGTTTTAGATTGAGCAAAATGTCTAGACGTTTTGTAAAATGTTTGTGACGTTTTGTAAAACGTTTGTGACATTTTAGGTCATTTTGATAGATTTTGAAGTGAGATTCATAAACGTCCTAACGTTTTCAGAAACGTTTTGTAACGTTGCAAAACGTTTCTCTCTGGCATTTTTATCTTAAAATGAACTAATTGATTGCTATGCTCTCAAGAGACATGAGATGGGTATGTGATTGAAATATTTCAGTCCTTAAATTCAAGCATGCCTAGTTCAAACCTCAATTCATTGTGTTATTGAGTATTTAAGAATTTGGTAAAAATATCGGCAATTTGATTTTTGGTATCAATATGAATGAGTTGGATTTCACCTTTTTCAATATGATCCCTAATAAAATGATACCTTATCTCTATGTGCTTAGTTCTAGAATGGAGAACCGGATTTTTGGATATCATATGGCACTGGTATTGTCACACATAATTGGTACGTTGCGGAAGTGAATTTCATAGTCATTTAAAGTTTGGATCATCCATAAAATTTATGTGCAACAACTACCGACCACAACATACTCGACTTCAGCGGTGGAAAGCGCAACCGAGGTTTGTTTACGACTCGACCATGAGACAAGTGATCCGCCAAGAAATTGACACGTACCACCTGTACTCTTTCTATCCATTCGGTCTCCGGCAAAATCGGCATCGGTATAACCTATCAAATCTAATTCCGATTGTTTACCGTACCACAATCCCAAATTTAGAGTGCATTTGTGTTAGTGTAATAATCTAGAAGTCAATAATACGATAATTTAATTATATAAAGCTTTGTTCATGAATTGAATGATAAATAATATTATCATTTTGTTTTTTGAGTTTTATCGAATTATGGATCATTTCGGCATTCGGATTCGAAATGAGTAGAACATCATAATATAGATGATAAATACTCTTAATAGTCACTGACCGAGGTAATTAGCAAAGAACACTAATTAACCAATTAAAGGTTAGTATGTGGATTAAATGATGGTTAAAGTTTTACTGACCATAGACAAGGAGTTGTCAATTTAATCACATAGATACATGTTAGAGAACATGGTATTTGACAGACCTCGAATGAAACATTATACAGAATTGTATTCGTGTCATTAATGCTTTCATTCAGTGTTAAATTCTAAAGTATGAGGTATTCATCGTTCCTACATAGGAAATGTATCTGTGACTGTTACCTAACGCTATCCGTAAAAAGTAGCTATAACGGTAGCTCTTCGGTATACATAACTTATGCTGAGGAAGTGATGGTCTACCAAAAGTACTATTGTCTCTCGTATTTATTATACGAGTTATAGCATCACTTAGCCCCTTGATAGAATAAGATTATCTGCATGCGGTATGATTAACAAGAGTTGATCATATTTGATAATTGTTCAAGATCAAGAAAAGATTAATTTGCAAGGATGACACATACCTACCTTGAAATTAATCTGACAGCTATGAGACAAAAGAATTAACACAAGTAAAATAGTTTACTGGATCGTGATATTGTACAGTACAGCATCATCTATGTAATTGGATGGTCATGATGCGTTTTGCCAGATGCCTCTCATGATTATAGAAGTTAAACGGTTTTAATTCTATTTACCAACATAACACAGATCCTATCGGGTCACACCAATAGGAAAGTAATCAGAGAATTAATTTATTTGATTAATTATAAATGTTATAATTAATAAATAAATGTCATAAAGATGACAAGCTTAAACACATTAAATTTATAAGCGTGTTCGACACGTTGTATAAATTTATCGCAACAAGCACGTCCTTACAAGCACCTCTACTGCAAGCAGCTTACAAGCACGTCCTTGTAAGCACCTCTGCTGCAAGCAACTTACAAGCACCTCCCTAACCCTATAAATAGAGAGGTAGGGGTAGAGAAAAATATAGAAATCTGATTCGACTCGATTCGATTCGGTTATAATATTTTTCTCTCCCAAATAGTGTTTTCATAAGAAAAGAAAGAATACGCAATTTGATTACGTATATCTTGCGAGCCGTGAATAGTGTTTGCGGTGAATAGTGTTTTCGGGTTTTTGTGAATAGTGTATTTGCGAAAAACGCGGTTATAGTATTTCTGGCAAAAGATATAATCGCTCTCTAGTTATTTCCTGGTGGACAACCGATAGAGGCATCAGACGTCTGATGCTACGATTCGCGACTACGATCCAATTAGAATTTGGATACAAGGTATAAATGTTATATAAATTTATTTACTAGGTAAATAGTTTTAAGTTTTAGAAATCAATTACGGAAATAGATCCTTAAAGGATTAAAAGAACGATACCATCTTTTAATCCTTGGCTTGAGTTAGACGTAAAAAATTTTGTTCTACGGTCTTTCCGCAGCTCGAGCTTAAAAGTTAATCAACGGGTTTTGAACAGTCGAAACCCAACAGTGGTATCAGAGCACAGTCTCTCCTGCTGATTGATTTTCTAAAATAATTATACCTTATGCATGGTGGATGCATACATATTTTATTAGTTTTAATTCTTAGATTTGCAGCTTAAAACCTGAACCGAATAAAATGTGATTTTCTTGGTTCGATTTTCCGACCGAGAAAGATAAAAGTGACTTTATGCTTTCTTTACGTTTTCTGTACATTTAGTTTTCAATACGTTAAGTTCATCTAAGAATGTGATGAAGCAATAAAGTACCTTAGTAAGAGCTGTCGATCTCCCTTGTGAAGAGATAGTTATGTCTAGGAAAGAAAGTACTTAAGCAGTCCTTGTGACTCTCTATCTTTCCTGGGAGCAACTTTACTTGCCTGATGACTGGCCGAAAAGGGACTTTGTCACATTACCAAATTGCTTAACGTATTCTAAACTGATTAACTATTTTTATTATTCATATAAATTGTTTATATGGTTTAGAACACGAAAACATAGCACAATCAACTGCTGCAAAAGAAAGAATTAGAAACTGATAGATATATACGTGAATAGTTCACGTAATCTGAACTGGTAAATTAGATATACAGTTTTAAGTAAATAGGATTTACTGCTTTGATATGAAATGCATAAATTAGATTTAAATGCATTGTCATAGCCGCATAACTATTCCTATATGATAGGATAGTTGCTATGGTCAGCAATAGAACTGACAGCTTACTGGTTTAAGCAAATGTGTAAATTAGATTTAACGCCTTGTCATAGCCGCATAACTATTCCTATGTGATAGGATAGTTGCTATGGTCAGCAGAGAACTGACAGCTTATTGGTTTAAGCATAATCACAAACCCATAATTAAGTAAACTGCCCTTCCTACTCTATCCTCCTCACATCATTGTTCATTGGTTGATGGGTCCACTACTCAGTAGGCATCGCCTTTTACCTTTGGTGGTCGAGGGATATATTGGATATATCGAACCAAATAGAGTGAGGTTACTTACCGATGATTTCCAAAATGGTTTTGGGCTCGGGGCAAAGTGTTCGGTTAAACATACGATATTTAACGAAACCAAGAGTCATATAGAGATATGATTAGCAAAGAGTTGCTTACCTAAGATAACAATGACCATGATATGCATACACTGCCTTGGTTCTTAGTGAAAATAGGGATCTTGGTCCTACTATAAAACGGGTATAGAACAAATTTGTAGTGGGAGTTTTATTATTATTATAATAAAACATTACATGAACAAAGCTAAAAATTTTTACATTTAACATTATAGATACATGTCTAAAGAAACGTCTTTCTCACTCCGCTCCTTACTTGAGAAGGAGAAACTGAAAGCGGACGGATCCAATTTCACGGATTGGTTCTGTACCCTCACCATTGTACTACGATGAGAGAAGAAAGAATATGTCCTAAACTCACCCATCCCTGCTGAGCCTAAATCAGGTGGCACTGCAGATGAGCTCACCAAGTACATCAAACACAAGGAAGATGAACCTGATGTACAAGGTCTCTTGGTAGGTATCATGGGTCCTAAATTGCAGAGACTATTCATGGACGTTAAAACCTACGACATATGCTCACAGCTCAAGAACATGTTTCAAGAGCAAGCACGTGTTGAGAGATACAAGGTGACCAAGTCACTGCTGAGTCATAAGATGACTGAGAGCGGCTCTATCGGCACTCACATGCTTCGTTTGACAAGCGATGTTGAGCAGCTGGAGAAGCTGAATTGTCCGTTGAGCAAAGAGCTTGCTACGGACATAATCCTGAACTCTCTTCCTCACAGCTTTGCGGGGTTCATCATGAACTACCACATGCATGGGATGAACAAGAGTTTGCAGGAGCTCCAGGGGATGTTAAGAATCGCTGATGGGGATATGAGGAAGGGTTCTTCTGTCCTCATGATCCGAGAGGGTGGGAGGAGTATTAAAAAGGCGAAAAAGAAAGTGGCTCCCAAGTATAAAGGCAAAGGGAAGCATGTTCCTAAACAGAACACTCCCAAGGTAAAGGTTTCTGCTACCTCTGACTGTTATTATTGTAATAACAAAGGTCACTGGAAGAGAAACTGCCCGAAATATCTGGCGGATCTGAAAGCTGGAAAGGTATCCAAAGCTTCAACCTCAGGTATTTTTGTTGTTGAAATTAATGTTGCAACCTCTATTAATGATTGGGTATTGGATACCGGATCATGTGCTCATATTCGTTCAAATATGCAGTCACTAAGAAATAAGAGGAAGTTATGCAACAAGGAAGTACAACTCCGAGATGGAAATGGAGCAAGTGTTGCAGCCATTACCATCAGTAGTATAAAGTTGTATTTGCCTAGCGGGCTTGTAATGGAACTGGAAAATGTCTATTTTGTTTCTAGTATTTCCAGAAATATCATATCAATCTCATGTTTAGAGATGAATGATTTTTTATTTGTTATAAAAGGACAATCGTTGTTCTATTTATAAAAATGAATTATATTATAGATCATCTTATATGATAAATGATCTTTATATATGCTGGAAATGGATAAACCCGTGTTTCACATCAACAATAAACGACTCAAACATCTCATGAAAGTACGACTTACATGTGGCATTGTCGCCTAGGTCATATAAACGAGAAACGCATCAAGAAGTTGGACTTATTGGTAAATTTGATTTTGAATCAATTCACACATGCGAATCTTGTTTACGTGGAAAAATAACCAAGGCTCCTTTCACTAAGAAAGGTGAAAGGGCAAGTGACTTATTAAGAATTATACATAGTGATGTATGTGGACCAATGAGTACTTGTACAAGAAATGGTTATCATTACTTTATCACTTTTACTGATGACTTCAGTAGATATGGTTATGTCTACTTGATGAGACATAAGTCTGAATCCTTTGAAAAGTTCAAGGAATTCAAGACTGAAGTAGAAAAACCAACTCGACAAAAGGATCAAAGCCTTACGATCAGATCGTAGAGGCGAGTATTTGAGTCAGGAATTTAAAACGTACTTGATAGAATGTGGATAGTCTCACAACTCACGCATCCAGGGAACTGCAATGGAACGGTGTTTTCTGAGAGAAGGAATCGAACCTTGTTGGACATGGTTCGTTCTATGATGAGTAACGCCACCCTCCCAAAATTGTTTTGGAGACACCACTAGAAACTGCCGCACTAATGACAAATAGGGTTACATCTAAATCAGTAGAAAAGACTCCGTACGAGTTATGGTTTGGAACAGTTCCAAATATATCTTTTCTTAAAATTTGGGGTTGCGGAGTATTTGTCAAACGTATGACGTCTGACAAACTTGAACCCAAATCTGATAAATGCTTTTCGTAGGATATCCTAAGGAAACGAAAGGATATTACTTTTATCACCAAACCTAGAACAAAATAGTTGTTACTCGTAATGGTGTATTCTTGGAGAAAGAGTTTCTTGCAAGAAAAAGTAGTGGGAGTAATGTAATACTTGAAGAGGTTCAAGATACATCACAGGATATCGTATCAAATGTTGATAAGATAATCCCATAACTTGATGCTTCGGCCGATGAGCGTTTGGAAGAACCAAATCCACAAATAGTTGTGAAAGAGGTTCAAGTCCCGAGCTCAGATACTTCGATGCAAGTTGAAGCAGAATTAAACCCGTAAACAGTTGTGGATGAAGTTCAACAGCCGAAAGCACAAGTCCTACGTAGGTCAGAAAGGATAGTACATGCACCTGAGAGGTACATGAGACTTCACGAAGTCTCAGCGTTTGACACTGAAGATCGTTTGACTTATGCGGAAGCAATGGATAGGCCCGACTCCGATAAATGGCTTGAGGCCATGAAATTTGAAATACAATCCATGAACGACAATCAGGTCTGGAACCTAGTCGTACCACTTGATGGGGTAAAACCCATAGGAAACAAGTGGGTTTTCAAAAGGAAAACAAACATGGATGGTAATTTGACTGTTTACAAAGCACGGCTAGTAGCGAAATGTTTCAAACAAATTCAAGAGTTGATTATGATGCAATTTTTTCGCCCGTGGCTATGTTCAAGTCAATACGGATACATCTAGCAATTGCCGCATTTCATGATTACAAAATATAGCAAATGGATGTCAAACCCGCTTTCTTAAATGGAAACTTAGAAGAGGACGTGTATATGATACAACCCTCAGGTTTTGAAGATCCAAAGAATGCTGGGAAAGTCTGCAAGCTTCTTAGATCCATTTATGGATTGAAGCAAGCATCACGGAGTTGAAATCTTTAGTTTGACGAAGAAGTCAAAAAGTTTGACTTCGTCAGATGCGAAGAAGAACCTTGTGTGTACAGGAAGACTAGTGGGAGTGCCATCGCTTTTCTAATCTTATATGTAGACGACATACTCCTAATCGGGAACGATATTCCTTTTCTCAAATTAGCCAAGTCTTCATTAAAGAAAGTGTTCTCAATGAAAGATTTGGGCGAGGCTGTCTATATACTAGGTATAAAGATCTATAAAGATAGATCAAAGAGACTCATAGGATTGAGTCAAAGCACGTACATTGACAAAGTGCTGAATCGGTTCAGCATGTAGGATTCTAAGAAGGGATTACTGTCAATGTCGCATGGTGTTCAGCTTAGCAAGACTCAGTGTCCTATGACAACTGATGAGCGAAGCATGATGAGTAGAGTACCATATGCTTCAGCTATTGGGTAATTCATGTACGCCATGTTGTGCACTCGCCCTGATGTCTCGTACGCTTTGAGATGTAACGAGTAGATATCAGGCTAATCTAGACTTGCAACATTGGAAAGCTGCAGAGAATATTCTTAAATACTTGAGAACAAATAAGGATATGATCCTTATCTACGGCGGTGATTCTGAACTCGTTGTAAATAGTTACACCGATGCAAGTTTTCAAACCGACCGTGACGACTCAAGTAAAAATAAAACGTTATCACCTGATATAAGATATCATAAACAAAGGTGATGTAAAGATTTGTAAGATTGACACCGTCAGCAACACAGCTGATCCACTCACAAAACTCAAACTCAAGCCATGCACCGGATGCATACAGCTTCTATGGGTCTGGAACATATAGAAGATTAGCTGTGAGATTTTCTTGGGATCTATGAGATCTTTGAGAAAATAGAGACTTGTATAATTAGCAGGGCAATATCATTGACTCTAGCTTAAGTGGGAGATTGTTAGTGTAATAATCTAGAAGTCAATAATGCGATAATTTAATATAAAGCTTTATTCATGAATTGAATGATTAATAATATTATCATTTTGTTCTTTGAGTTTTATCGAATTATGGATCATTTCGGTATTCGGATTCGAAATGAGTAGAACTTCATAATATAGATGATAAATACTCTTAATAGTCACTGACCGAGGTAATTAGCAAAGAACACTAATTAACTAATTAAAGGTTAGTATGTGGATTAAATGATGGTTAAAGTTTTACTGACCATAGACAAGGAGTTGTCAATTTAATCACATAGATACATGTTAGAGAACATGGTATTTGACAGACCTCGAATGAAACATTATACGGAATTGTGTTCGTGTCATTAATGCTTTCATTCAGTGTTAAATTCTAAAGTATGAGGTATTCATCGTTCCTACATAGGAAATGTATCTGTGACTGTTACCTAACGCTATCTGTAAAAAGTAGCTATAACGGTAGCTCTTCGGTATACATAACTTATGCTGAAGAAGTGATGATCTACCAAAAGTACTATTGTCCCTCGTATTTATTATACGAGTTATAGCGTCACTGGGCCCCTTGATAGAATAAGATTATCTGCATGCGGTATGATTAACAAGAGTTAATCATATTTGATAATCTGTTCAAGATCAAGAAAAGATTAATTTGCAAGGATGACACATACCTACCTTGAAATTAATCTAACAGCTATGAGACAAAAGAATTAACACAAGTAAAATAGTTTACTGGATCGTGATATTGTACAATACAGCATCATCTGTGTAATTGGATGGTCATGATGCGTTTTGCCATATGCCTCTCATGATTATAGAAGTTAAAACGGTTTTAATTCTATTTACCAACATAACACAGATCCTATCGGGTCACACCAATAGGAAAGTAATCAGAGAATTAATTTATTTGATTAATTATAAATGTTATAATTAATAAATAAATGTCATAAAGATGACAAGCTTAAACACATTAAATTTATAAGTGTGTTCGACACGTTGTATAAATTTATCGCAGCAAGCACGTCCTTACAAGCACCTCTGCGGCAAGCAGCTTACAAGCACGTCCTTGTAAGCACCTCTGCTGCAAGCAGCTTACAAGCACCTCTGCTGCAAGCTGCTTACAAGCACCTCCCTAACCCTATAAATAGAGGTGTAGGGGTAGAGAAAAATATAGAAATCTGATTTGACTCAATTCGATTCGGTTATAATATTTTTCTCTCCCAAATAGTGTTTTCGTAAGAAAATAAAGAATACATAATTTGATTATGTATATCTTGCGAGCCGTAAATAGTGTTTGCGGTGAATAGTGTTTTTGGGTTTTCGTGAATAGTGTATTTGCGAAAAACACGGTTATAGTATTTTTGGCAAAAGAAATAATCGCTCTCTGGTTATTTCCTGGTGGACAACCGATAGAGGCATCAGACGTCTGATGCTACGAGACGCGACTACAATCCAATTGGAATTTGGATACAAAGTATAAATGTTATATAAATTTATTTACTAGGTAAATAGTTTTAAGTTTTAGAAATCAATTACGGGAATAGATCCTTAAAGGATTAAAAGAATGATACCATCTTTTAATCCTTGGCTTGAGTTAGACGTAAAAATTTTTGTTCTACGGTCTTTCCGCAGCTCGAGCCTAAAAGTTAATCAACGGGTTTTGAACAGTCGAAACCCAACACTTTGATATATTTAACAATTCGTTTAACGGCTTTCAAATGCAACTCTTTGGGATTGGATTGAAACCTAGCACATAGACATACCGCAAACATAATATCGGGTCTACTAGCGGTTAAATAAAGTAGACTACCTATTATAGCTCGGTATTGGGTGATGTCCACGGGTGTGCCGCTTGGATCCGAGTCAAGATTTGCATTGATAGCCATTGGTGTTGGACTCGTCTTGCTCTCGGTCATTCCAAACTTCTTCACCAACTCCTTGGCATACTTGGTTTGGCTCACAAAGGTGTCATCCGAGAGTTGCTTGATTTGTAGCCCCAAGAAGAAATTTAATTCACCCATCATGCTTATCTCGAATTCACTACTCATAAGAGAAGAAAATTCCTTGGCAAGTGCCGCATTAGGTGAACCAAAAATGATATCATCGACATAAATTTGTACTATTAAAATTGAATCATTTCTCTTCTTTGTAAAAAGAGTTGTGTCATTCTTTCCTCTTGTAAATCCATTTTCGATTAGAAAGGAACTAAGTCTACCGTACCATGCTCTAGGAGCTTGTTTAAGACCATAAAGTGCTTTGGTGAGTCTATAGACATGGTTAGGAAATGCCGGGTCAATAAAACCGGGTGGTTGATTTATATATACTGCTTCATCTATAAATCCATTCTAAAATGCACTTTTAACATTCATTTGAAATAGAGTGAAGTTTTTATTTGAGGCATATGCTAAAAGCATTCGAATGGATTCTAGACGAGCTACGGGTGCGAAGGTTTCTTCAAAGTCAATACCCTCTTGTTGTTTATACCCTTGAGCTACTAACCTAGCCTTGTTCCGAACGACATTTTCATTTTCATCTTTCTTATTCCTAAAGACCCATTTAGTTCCAATAATCATTCGGTCCCTTGGCTTAGGTACTAGTACCCAAACTTTGTTCCTTTCAAATTGAGCAAGTTCTTCTTGCATGGCACAAATCCAATTTGAATCCCCATTGGCATCTTTGAAGTTTTTGGGTTCAACAGTTGATACGAATGCACAATGGGCAATCATTTGATTTAATCCCTAGGGTTCCCAATCACATTAGAAAGAGGGTGAGAAGAAAAGGTCTTCGGGAGGTTGATATACAAATTGTGAAGATTGTGTCTCCTCGATTTGCATTGATTCGTTCAATGGATTTTCTTCGGATTGCTCTTGCTCGAGTGGTTGCTCAATGTTGTTTGTATTTTCAACCTCATCATTTTCGAGCTCGGCATCTTCAACACCTACAATTTGAATACCTTTCTCGGCCTTTTGATTAGTAGCCTCATCAAATTTGACATGTACGGATTCAATTACAATTTGATGAAATGCAATGTAAATTCTATAGGCTTTACTTGTCAAGGAGTACCCCACAAATGTTCCCTCAATGGATTTAGAATCGAATTTTGTGATTTTAGGTGATTCGTTAAGCACGAAGCATTTCGATCCAAATACTCTAAGATGAGATATTTTTAGCTTATACCCCTTCCATAGCTCATAAGGTGTTTTCTTCAATATTGACCTTATGCTAACGCGATTGATTACGTAGCAAGCCGTATTGACCGCTTCGGCCCAAAGGTGTTTGGGTAAAGGGTATTCATTTAGCATGGTTCGGGCAAGCTCTTGTAATGTTCGATTTTTCCTCTCAACAACCCCGTTTTGTTGAGGTGTGCGAGGAGCCGAATATTCATGTTTATATCCTCTTTTAGAGCATACTTCATCAAATTTTGTATTTTCAAATTCACCCTCATGATCACTTCGAATACGAATGATCTTTGTACCCTTTTCATTTTCAACACGATTGCAAAATTTAATGAAGTTTTCAATTGCTTCATCTTTATGTTGAAAAAATATGACTTAAGTAAAGCGACTATAGTCATCTACAATTACATATGAATATCTTTTTCTAGCCAAACTTGGTATACTAATTGGTCCAAACAAGTCCATATGTAGTAATTACAATGGTTGATCAGTTGAGACCATATCTTTGGACTTAAAGCAATTTTTAGTTTGTTTGCCTTGTACACATGCATCACACAATCCTACAAGTTCTAATTTGTGAGTTGGTAAGCCACTGACTAGGTCTAATTTAACTAACTTTTTAATGGAGTCAATTGAAATATGACCTAGTCTACGATGCCATAGTTTAGAACCGATTGTGATGGCATTCAAACATATTTCACCGGACTCGAAATGATTAAAATATAGATAGTAAACATTTTTCTTTCTCTACCGGTGTAAACTAAAGAATCATCGGATTCTCTAAACAAGAAACAAGCATTAGTATTGAATTTAACATAATAGCCAGCTTCACATAATTTACTCACACTAAGTAAATTATAGTTCAAGCCGTCAACAAGGTAGACATCCGATATGGTTAAGTTTTGGTTACCAACCGAACCTAATCCAATAATCGGACTCTTTCTTTGGTTAGTACCGAAAGTAACCGACCCACCATCATATGGTTCTAAAGATTTGAAATTAGATTTGTCACCGGTCATGTGGTGTGAACATCCACTATCAATGATCCAAGCATTTTCTTTATGAGTTGTAATCAAACACACCTACAAGAGTATATATATTTGCAATTAACATATACCTTGTTTGAATCTCCCCCTTCCTTAATGATTTTTGTATTTAGGTTGGGGAGATTTCAATTACAACTTTAAGCTAATTTAGCTTTGAGAATCCAAACAACACTTGATTTGTTGCTTCCTTTCCTAAAACTACACTCTAATGAGGTGTGGCCAATTTTACAACAATAGTTACAAAATGTGACCGATTGCTTGACATTAGTTGAACCATGCTTGAAAGTGGCTTGAAATTTATCTTTCACTCCTTGAATTTGATTCCTATGATTTGTAACTTTAGATGGACAAGACTTATTTTTGTTTGAATCAAATTTGTTGTTATGTTGGGGAACATCTCTCGTCAAACCATTTCTTTGGTTTTTGTTTTGTAAAATATTTTTGTTGTTGATTTCATAAAACCATCCATCCGGTCCTTTGAAGTAAGTTTTGTTTGACCTTTTTGGATTGAATGTGTTCCTATCACTATTTTGACACTTGTTTTCATTTTTGTAATTTTTGTTAGAAAATTTGTACCTAAATGCATGATTTTGTGATTTTGTTTTGCCTTTGTGGTTTGAGGAGTTGTCCCTTTATTTGACTCCTTTGTCAAAGGTGTTTTACAATGTTTGGAGTGAAATTGGTAATCAAAATACTCTTTGCAATTGAACTTGAATTTATTTATATTTAAGTTTTGAGTAGGTTCCCCTTTTTCTTTTGGGCTTTGTGAATAATTTGATTCAAATGAGGATTGACCCTTCTTGTATCCAATGCCCATTGTACCGACTTTTCGATTCAAATTGGCATTGATCAAATTATCTACATAGTAGGGATCGAGACTAGTGACATTTGAGAATTCACTATGAGATCTTAAAGCCCTATTTTCGATCTCTAGAGTTTGGATTTTCACTTTTAACATCTCTATATCCCCTATGTGTGATTGACAAGAATGTGATTTAAGTAGTTCCAACTCTAAATCTTTTATTTTAGACTCAAATTCAAGAAGTTGTGATTTCAACTTTTGTATGGTACCTTCCTTTTCAAGCACGGTCTTTTTGGATTCCTCAAGCAACCTAGGTGCATTATAGTTCATTAGAGTTTCATCCATGAACGTGCTTGTCTCATTTGTCTCTATATAATTTTCATTCATGTCAATTTTGGATTCATCTTTCCTAACTCGGTAACCATTTAAATGGTAGTCGGGGTCGGTCAAATCAATGGGAGACATGTACCGGCTAGGAAAAGAGATAAGATGTACCTCATTTAAGGAGTTTGTTAAATCTTCTATGGATGCATCATCTACCTCAATGATGGTGTTAGTTGAGGCTTCGATGGGACCAACCGCTACCTCAATGGTGGAGCTTGTGGAGGCTTTGGTAGAATCCTCCGACTCCTTGTTGATTTTTGAGTTGACGAGATCTTTGAGGAATTCGATGGTGGTCTCGTCGGTTATGTTTTTGTTTGCAATGATTGTATCCAAGTCAATCATTGCCGAACCTTCATCTACTATTGCCATCAAAGCAAGGTTGATCTCTTGTTCATCGCCCGACTCCGAGTCGGATTCTTCTCTATCGCTCTCATCGGAGTCGATGCAAAATAAGGCTTGCATTGCCTTGGCCTTCTTCTTGCTTTTGTACCCTTCGTACTTTTGCTTGGGCCTTCGGTCATGTTACCCTTCACTATCCTTGTTCTTCAAGTTGAGAAATAGCTTGAAGCAAGTTTGGATGGTATGACCTTCTCTTTCACATGCAAAACAAACAACTCGTTTGTTTCCTTCTTCACGTTCCTTGTTGTATTTGCGTTCGAAGTTGAGCATGGCTTGAAACATTTTGGCTAAGAGGAGGGCATCATTAGAGGTTTCATGTTCTATTTTGTTTATAAAGGAGTCGCTTGATGGATGGTTATTTGAGGAGCTAGAGTGGTTTCGGTGGTTTTGAGCCCGAAATGCCACTGTTTTTATTTTTGGCTCTTGTTTGAGCTCACCGGCTTGTATGAGTTTTTCTTCAAAACTCCGGAAATGAGCATAGAGTTCATCCGGTGTGAATGATTTTTGTGTCCCATGAATTGCTTCTAGGGCACTCATCAATCCGTCACACCTAGGCCTCCTAAGCATTACTCGAATGAGCTTTCCTACAATTTTATCGTTAGAAAGCGGTTCTCCTAATTCAATGAATTCATTTTGAATATGCATAAGTCTATTATACATATCCTCAATATTTTCACCATTTTCAACTTTAAAAGTTTCAAATTTGGTTTCTAGACCGGCTATTTTGGTTCGTTTGATTTGGGTGTTACCCTCGTACCGGTTAACAAGAGCATCACACATTTCTTTTGCATTGTTTGTATTACCAAAAATCAATGCGACCGATTCACTCACCGCATTGTATATAGCATTAACCGCAAGGTCATTTTTTTTCTTTAATTCGGTAGAGGTGTATGTTTCGACCTTGGCCTCATTATTGATAGGGGTAGTGTTTCCGGCTTATAGCCGTTCTCAATGACATGCCAAACCTCAAGAATGTTTAGGTTGTTTATCATAATCCTTTTCCAATGACTAAAATTCTTGGTAGTGCTACCGAAAGTTTGAGGCTCTTTCACATGTCTAATGGGTGCCATTTTTAGATCGGTAAGCTCGAATTAAGTGAGTCTTAATTTGAGTAACGTGCTCTGATACCACTTTGTTGTCCCTTAGGCACCACTAATTTCAAAAATAAATAACTAATTGCAAATAAAATAAAATAGATTAGTTTAGAGAAATTTGACACAAGGAGTGATAATGGAGTTCGGCTTAAAATGCCTACGTCTCCGGGGCATCGCAACCGCTTCTCGGTGCGCCTTTCTATTACCCAAAAGAGAAATGTTACAACTTGTGAACCGGTGAGCCCTTACAACCAACGGGAAGTCACACGGCCAACTAGAATAGAGAACGAAGTCTCTAAGTTCAAAATCTCAAGATGAACACTCAAAAGCTCACTCTAACCTAATCTAACTCGAGATTAGTGAAGTGGATTTGAGGTTGTTTGAGGGATATTGAAGTTTATGTTCTCACAACAATGGAGGAACTTGAGCTCACAGAAAATCGCTTTTGAATTGATTAGGGTCGGCTGTCTTAATGAAGAGGAGAATCCTAAGGTTCTATTTATAGTGGCAGCTTTCAAATGAGCTATCTGCCATAAAACGTCCCAACGTTTTGTAAAACGTAGAAAATATTTAGTTCAAAAATTCAAATTTCTGTGAGAATTCCTAAAACGTTGCCAGACGATTTCTTCTGGAAATTTATCGATCAAAATGCTATTTTGAAATCTGAGAAGTGAATTAAAACGTCTACAATATTTTAGAGCATTTTTCAGCATTTTAATCGATCAATTTCTAGATCTTTTACACAAGATAAACGTCTGAACGTTTTGTTAACTGTTCCAACGTTTTGTCCCTGTGAATCAACATCAAAGCTACTTTACCAAATAATATTTTACAATTTTAAATTCTAGATAAATAACTTGATGAATTCTTCAGTTCAAGCGCTCTATATTGCAATTCCAATCATCTTGAACCTACATGCTTTCTAAGATAGAGAAAATCGTAAAATTCAATAATTGTATGTTTTGCAAATTAGTCAAATAGACTAAAAGAGAATTGCTTGAAACAACATGGTATACTAAAGGTAACCTCTATTCGTCGATAGAGGAAATGTTCACTTATCGGCTACTACTTGGTTTCACCTTTCGGATCACTAATCCTACCTCATGTACTTAGTTTGGTTGAGATATCATAAGGGCCAAAGTGCCTTCTAGATGTGGCCATTCATCCAGTGGTAAACCAATATAAATCAAACAATTTAATCTAAGCAATTAAAATACTACTCAATCAATCAAACACAAATTTCAATACAAAGATCCAATAACTAGCATGCAAAACAAAACATTCGATTACATCAAAATCCTAGAAACTAAAGGATCTACTCAAACATCATTCTAAAACAAATCACAGAAAAGATAAAAGAGATATTCATGACAAAACCCAAAGAACAAAGAAGATCTGTCGAAATTCACTTCTCAACCCTGTCTCCAAGTCAGTGATCAGAGTCAAAATAATGATGATTTACGTAGAGTTTTGGCTTAGGTTTTGCATATTTTCTCATACTTATTAATTAGAGAAAAAGGCTACTGTCACCCTTCTTTATATTTTATTGCAGAAAACAGGTTTTGGGACTATTTTACACCAAATTGAGCTAGAATCGGGTCAATCGGATCAGCGACGCTCATCGATTAAGTCTCTGTTACGGCCCGTATTGCCTAATACAGACCAGGCCTAGCACAGACTAGAAGATAGCGCTGGGAGCATTAAATCCTAACCGTCAAGGTCCTAATACGGACCGTATTGCCCAATACGGTCCGTATCCGAAGGCGTCTCTTGGAGAATAACTGCCGACAGCTGTTTCCAGATCAGTTTCTTAGCCCCTACTCAATCTCCAGACGTCCCTTCACTCCTATATAAGGCCCCTGGGCAGAATGAATAGTTATCTTTGTAATTAGGGTTAGATTTGATTAAAGTGAGAAGAGAGGAGTGCTTGTAACAATGCCGTTCCGCGGCTAAGTTCCTTTTCTTAGGGCTAGGTAGTAAACCTTGTTACTCTTGATGTTTTGATATATATATTTCTGTTGATTATGATTTCTTGTTATTGAACAAAATGCTTTTGTGATTTACTATCTCTTCATCTAACTTCAATGATCTAGTTTGAGTCCGTTGGGGTAGTGACAGTACTTTAATGGTAAGAGAAACTTTTTGTATGAATTAGCCTCGTTGAGATCTATTAGGTTTATGTGAAGAAAACCTTAGCGGGGAAACCATAAACCAGACCAACAAAACGCGTACCAAATTCCATCACTTGCGAAAAGTAAATCGCAGTGATCTGTGTAGTAATTTAGGGTATTTGAGAGATCAGACATTTGCGTAAGGTAAATCGCAGTGTCCTATGTAGAATCTCGGTGAAAGATCTGTCATTCTTGCGTAACATAAATCGCAGTGACCTATGTGGTGTCTTTCATTAAACAACAACAGAAAATCAGACGCAACAGGAATATATTGTCAAGACGGATTGAGTGGCAATGGTGTGCCGAAACCCTAGGAATTCTCATCTCTATCTTTATTTTAATTACTTTTAATTGCTTCCTAATTGACATTAATCAAAACAACATCTCTCAATTTTCAGATTTCGTCTAGCCTTTCGAAAGATTGCGATTCGATCGCTCAAAGCATTGAACCAATATTCCCTGTGGATTGACCTCGAATATACTACTCGATAGGATTGTGCGCTTGCAGTCCGAACCGATAGCATTTCCGAGTTTATAAATATTAAAAGAAACATTGCTCTCTTTTGAGTGATCAGTCGGTCGCCAAGATGCCCTTCTGTTGCTAAGGATCCCGCCTATATAGCCCTCCAGCCGACCTTCCTTCTTTCAGCCTTTATTTCCAAAATAAAATTTTGTTTCCGGAAATGCTTGACACGGCCCGTGTGAGAAGCCACACGGACCGTGTGCCTGTGTTTCTTCTGTGCTCGAGTCAGCGATCGAAGTGGTCGTGTAAGGTGGTCGAGTCGAGATAGACACGGTCCGCATGAGATGGTGCACGGACCGTGTAGAGACTTCTAAATTTCAGATTCTTTGTCGACTTTGCCAGATTTCCTGCAAAATAAGACAAACTTGCAGCAGTACCACATTCTATAGATATTCAATGAAATACGACAGATTTAATGGTTTTAAACACAGGTTTTGGTACAAAATACGGGTCGGAATATAGATAAGTTTGCGAGATATCACCACTATATATATATATATATATAGTAGAACTAGGGTGCTCCTAAGCTCACCAAGCCCTTCGTGAGCGCGACTCTAAAACCTATCGAATTGACTTCAAACGACATTTCCAAACCGTTAGATGTTCAATCTATATTAAAATGTGCTTGGAGACCAAATTTTACATTTTTTGGAATTTTTTTACTATTTATTAAGATGGTTTGAAAATCGTTGTTTTTATTAAAATTCTGCACCATTGGAAAACAGCGATTTTCAAACCATCTTAATAAATAGTAAAAAAATTCCAAAAAATGTAAAATTTGGTCTCCAAGCACATTTTAATATAGATTGAACATCTAACGGTTTGGAAATGTCGTTCGAAGTCAATTCGATAGGTTTTAGAGTCGCGTTCACGGAAGGGCTTGGTGAGCTTAGGAGCACCCTAGTTCTACTCTATATATATATATATATATATATATATATATATATATATATATATATATGAGTAAGGCTACGGTGCTTTGCAAAGTAAACCCACCCCTTTACTTCGGGCTACTTTTTGGATTTTGAAAATCCAAACAACCGATCCGAACCGTTCAACATGTTCTAAATATTGAAATGTGCTTGGAGACCAAATTTTATATTTTTTGGAATTTTTTTACTATTTATTAAGCCACTTCGAAAATCGCTGATCCAACGGTGAGCAGTAAAAAACAGTAAAATTTTCTGGACCACCGGATCAGAAACTTTCAAAGTGGCTTAATAAATAGTAAAAAAATTCCAAAAAATGTAAAATTTGGTCTTCAAGCACATTTCAATATTTAGAACATGTTGAACGGTTCGGATCGGTTGTTTGGATTTTCAAAATCCAAAAAGTGGCCCGAAGTAAAGGGGTGGGTTTACTTTGCAAAGCACCGTAGCCTTACTCATATATATATATATAGAGATGGACTATTGTGCTTTGCAAAGTAAAACCCCCTCTTTACTTTGGACCATATTTTGCATTTTGAAAATCCAAACAACCGATCCGAACCGTTCAACATGTTCTAAATATTGAAATGTGCTTGGAGACTAAATTTTACATTTTTTGGAATTTTGTTACTATTTATTAATCCATTTTGAAAATCGCTGATCCACTGTGAACAATAAAAAACAGTAAAAATTTCTGGACCACCGGATCAGCGATTTTCAAAGTGGCTTAATAAATAGTAAAAAAATTCCAAAAAATATAAAATTTAGTCTCCAAGCACATCTCAATATTTAGAACATGTTGAACGGTTCAGATCAGTTGTTTGAATTTTCAAAATGCAAAATATGGCCCGAAGTAAAGATGGGGTTTTACTTTGCAAAGCACAATAGCCCATCTCATATATATATATATATATATATATATATATATATATATATATGAGCTTGGCTACTATGCTTATATAAGCAAAAGCCCACATATGCTTATAACTCATTTTTGCGTTTCCAATGTTCAAATGGTCGATCCGACCGTTCATCTTGTTCTCCATATTAATATGTGCTTGGAGACTAAATTTTACATTTTTTGGAATTTTTTTACTATTTATTAAGCCACTTTGAAAATTGCTGATCTGGGTGAACAGTAAAAACAGTGTTTCCAAAATTCTGGACCACCAGAACAGAAACTTTCAAAGTGGCTTAATAAATAGTAAAAAAATTCAGAAAAATATAAAATTTAGTCTCCAAGCACATATTAATATGGAGAACAAGATGAACGGTCGGATCGACCATTTGAACATTGGAAACGCAAAAATGCTCATTTAAGCATATGTGGGCTTTTGCTTATATAAGCATAGTAGCCAAGCTCTATATATATATATATTGGAATTGGCTAGCATGCTACGCGTAGCTAATGTCCTCATATGCTATGGTATTTTTCGCCATAGGATCAGCTTTAAAATTCGCACACATGATGGAGTGCTGGAACAGATAAATTTAACGGAGATGGAAAAAATGCATTTCAACAGCCCTCAGTTAGTCTAAATCTCCTCCCCGATACCCCACATTCCCTCCTAGCTCTCTCCCTCCTAACCCGCTAGGGTTTTTGTGCTCCCCGCCCCCTCACTCCCATCCAACATTCCTCTCTCTCTCACAGCGCGTACTCCCTCACTGCTCTATCTCTTGCTCACTCTCTGCCGCTCGTCCTTGCCTCCCGCTCTACAGCTCTCGCAATCTCGCGAGTTGTAGCTCTCGCGCCTGTGACGCTTCGCCATTTCCCTTGTTCTCCCGCTGATCTCTGTTGCTTCCGGTGATCTCTCGCTTATGCAAGATGTGCTTTTTCCTCTTTCTCATCTGATATATGGGATTTCCATACATCATCCATTTCTGACTGATTATTTATTGATGCCTTGAATATTTAAGGATTTGAATATGAATAATTCAGGGGAATGTAAGAAATAGAAATTCAGCAAATTGATGCTATTTATGCTGTTCTGGAGTGCACCGTTACAAATAATTGCATCTACTTTTGTAGAAAGTATGTGCCAGTTGGTTTACATGAGGCTTAATGGAGGAAAAAATGAGTGAGCATAGTAGTTGTGGATACAAATGTTGAGTTTAATTGGAGCTTAGTTATACAACGGCCAAAAGCCCATGGCTCAAAAACTTAAACACAAATCAGACTCACAGCTCAAGAAATTAAAACTGAAATCCCCAAAGATCACTATCCCTAAATAATAACTTGATACAAGGTTTTATTTTATTTTATTTTGTGAATAGGTTGAGATGATAAAAGCAAGATGACAGTCTTGATGATCTCAGTGACAAACTAAACTCCAGAGTTCAAGGTGCCAATGGTCGTTCTCGCAAGCTGCTTGGGATCTCCCTCTCCCTCATTGCAAGAGATGTTGAAGCCATACTGTAGTCGAGCCCTCTTGTTACTGTTCAAATTGAATGTAGTTTGTTGTGTTGATGTAATGAGATTATTTCTTTAATTTGTGTTGCCTTGTGTATAGCGTAATTATTTAATGACAAGCATTCCCAATGGAAATCAGGTTGATAAATATAAAGTCTTGACTTGTTCTTATTTTCTTGTCAATTATCTTTCCTCTTGCTACTTAATCAAATTATGTTGTTATTGGGATACTGTTTTTTCATAGCTATATTCTTTGCTCATGACTGTTTTTTCATAGCTATATTCTTTGCTCATGTACAGCTATATTTTTTTGCTTCTACATTTCCAGATTAAATGAAAGCTTTTACATTTCTAGGTCAAATTGTCTCATTCATAGTATGTGTCGGTTTTACATTTCCAGATTATATCTTTGGTTGAAGTATGCTTGCTGTTACCGTTTTCATAGTATGTTTCAATGAAAAACTTTTATTAATCACTGGTACCAAGTAGTAGAAGTGCAAAAAGATGCATCAACATTTGAGATTCGGACACTCCAAATTGTAAAACATCACCAAATTGTGGTCGATGAATACCATTACATAACTACAATTTATAAAACATGCTAATCTGTATAATTTGCATTTCGCATCTAGTACAAAGATTACAGCACAATAATAAAATGAAGATCAATTACAAGTTTACAACACTAGATAACAACTATGTATTCAATATTTAAAAACAAATTCAAAATAGCAATTTTTTTTTCTTTCAGCATGTTATTTTCTTTCTTCTTGTGAGAATCAAGTCCTGGAATATTCCTTGTTGCATCTTCCTGATAAAGCAAGCCAATACTTCGTTTGACATCCGTTCCACTTGACATAAAGAATTACATCCCTGTATTATATTAGATTACCAAATCCAGTGTAACAGTAACCATAATACACTGGTAGTACCAGTGTCAGAACAACAAAACCGAGTGTAACAGTAATATGAATGCTGAGAGCAAACAGTCCCGTACTTATCTGATTTCGACAAGAAGAGAAACCAAGTGCTTATTTTTGTACGGCTTTGTTTTGACCAACAAGGCGCTGAAGCGTGATACATACAAAAAATTGTGATTGCATCATTTGTTAATGATTCCATAATGAGTAAAATAACCCAGCTCAAATGGTTCAGGTTTTGTCAAATTAAAATAACCCAGCTCTATTTGCTTCATTTCTTATTTGGTGGAAAGGAATGAAAAATCCACAGGAATATTTTAATTAGCTCCTCAAAGGTCTCAAAATTGCTTTATCTGTAATTCATATTTAAATTGAACAAATTTAAAAAAGAGTACATGGATGCAACCTCTGTTTCGTGCTGAACAACTTCTGATCAGAGAGAGATGCACGACCTGGAGAAACTGAGAGAGCGGAGTGGTGACCCTGGAGAAACTTGAGAGGGCGGCTCGATTGTAGAGGAGAGCGGGCGGGGAGGAGGGGTGCGACGGGCGGAAAACTGACGGAGAGTGAGAGCGTCTGATCAGAGGGCGCGCGATGGAGGAGGGGCTGAGGCGGATCGATCAGTCGAGATGTGTGAGAGAGAGAGCGAACAAGAGGCGACAGGGACAGAAATTTGAGAGGTAGGCAATACGGAGAGAAAGAAAGGGGTCCAACGCTTAATCTAACAGAGCGCTTCATTTTTTTAATTTTCCGTCTCCGTCTCCATTAGAATTCTCAGCGCATGATCTGTGCGCGAAATTTGAAGTTAATCTGATGGCAGAAAATACCATAGCATATGAGGACATTAGCTACGCGTAGCATGCTAGCCAATTCCTATATATATATAGAGGAGGGATCGGATGACACCTCTTTTTGGTGACATTCTCTTGTTACCACATCCATTTTTTTCATTTTCAAAGTCCAAATCGTCGATCCAACCGTTCAACATGATCTCCACAATAAAATGTACTTGCAGATCAAATTTTACATTTTTTTGAATTTTTTTACTATTTATTAAGTACTTTACAAAAAAACAGCCATACTTAGACCATTGAATTTTGTACCCATCTTAATAAATAGTAAAAAAATTCAAAAAAATATAAAATTTGATCTGCAAGTACATTTTATTTAGATGATCATGTTGAACGGTTGGATCGACGATTTGGACTTTGAAAATGAAAAAAATGAATGTTGTAAAAGAGATGTCACCAAAAAGAGGTGTCATCCGATCCCTCCTCATATATATATATATATATATAGAGAGAGAGAGAGAGAGAGAGAGTGGCTAATATCAAAACGTTTGTTCCTAGTCCCTTGGTGCTACCAAGTGATTTTCCGATTTCTAAAGTTCAAACAGTCGATCCAAACCGTTAGATGTTCAATCTATATTAAAATGTGCTTGGAGACCAAATTTTACTTTTTTGGAATTTTTTTACTATTTATTAAGATGGTTTGAAAATTGTTGTTGTGAAGTATTTTTCAGCACCATTGAAAACAGCGATTTTCAAACCATCTTAATAAATAGTAAAAAAATTTCAAAAAATGTAAAATTTGGTCTCCAAGCACATTTTAATATAGATTGCACATCTAACGGTTTTGATCGACTGTTTGAACTTTGGAAATCGAAAAACGATTTGGTAGCACCGGAGGGCTAGGAACAAACGTTTGTATATTAGCCTCTCTCTCTCTATATATGTGTGTGTGTGTGTGTGTGTGTGTGTGTGTGTGTGTGTGTGTGTGTGTATGAGCAGGGTTAAAATGCACCATTGGTTTTGTGCTCCAATCATGCTCTGCGTCATTTTCTCCGTTTTCAAAGTTCGAATAATCGATCCGAACTGCTCAATATGATCTTCATATTAAAATGTGCTTAGAGACAAAATTTTATATCTTTTGAAATTTGTTTACTATTTTTTAGATAGATACAAAATCACTGTTTTGGATGGTCCAGAATGTTCTGAAAACAATGTTTTGTACCTATCTAAAAAATTAGTAAAAAAATTCCAAAAAATATAAAATTTGGTCTCCAAGCACATTTAATACAAAGATCATATTGAGCGGTTCAGATCGATTGTTCGAACTTTGAAAACGGAGAAAAAGGCGTGGAGCATGATTGGAGCACAAAACCAATGGTGCATTTTAACCCTACTCTGTATATATATGAGGAGGGTTCAAATGCACCAATGTTTTTGTGCTCCAATATGTTCCACATCATTTATTCTATTTTCAAAGTCCGAACAGTCGATCCGAACCGTTCAACATGATCTTCATAATAAAATATGTTTGGAGCATGATTGGAGCACAAAACCAATGGTGCATTTTATATTTTTTAGAATTTTTTTACTATTTTTTTAGATAGGTACAATATCACTTTATCGGATGGTCCAGAATCTCCTTAAAAAAGTGATTTTGTACCTATCTAAAAAAATAGTAAAAAAATTATAAAAAATATATAATTTGGTATCCAAGCATATTTTATTATGAAGATCATGTTGAGCAGTTCAGATGTAGAGCATATTGGAGCACAAAAATAACTGTGCATTTGAACCCTCCTCTATATATATATATATATATAGATAGATAGATAGAGGAGGGTTCAAATGCCTCCATTTTTCATGCCTCCATCATGCCTCCATGTTTAAAAACTTTAATAACTCAAAATTTAAAACTTAAAAGTCAAAATAAAACCGTTGGATATGATCTACATCATTTTATCTATGTGCTCATAAAAAATTATCACATTTTGATTTTTTTTTTTATGTGAATCAATAAGTTGAAAAATCAACGTCTAGAAATTATCTACATTTATATGTTTTTTTACAAGCTCTTGATGACAACCAAAACAAAATTGAAATGTCATAATTTTTTACACGTGTATAGATAAAATGATTTAGATCATATCCAACGGTTTTATTTTGATTTTTAAGTTTTAAATTTTGAGTTATTAAAGTTTTTAAAAATGGAGGCATGATGGAGGCATGAAAAATGGAGGCATTTGAACCCTCCTCATATAGATATATGCCAATACACAAATTAGCTGGTTTAATGAGGCCACAGAAGATCAACCTCAATGACGAGTCCAGTAACTACAGTTGGAGTGTTTGTTGAAATGTCAGATATCACATGTTTGTTGAAAATTATCCTCAATGACCTGCCATTTGGCTTTATTAATAATTAAGATAAGATTATAATAAATATAAAAAAACCCGCCCACGCTAATTTTTCCGAGAGAGAGAATATAAAATAATGGAGGCCACATTAACAAATATTAAAATTTTGTATTCATTCGCTTCATTAATTTACTCTTCAATGAAAGAGTTCTTAAAAAAAGAAAAAGAAATAAGTGCAAACCATGTAAATGAAGAGCTAAGCAGAGTGCAGTTAAGAGGAGCAGATCCGAGAAAAATATCTTCAGTAGATAAAGGTGTTACTTTACCATTTCAACATTTATTAGGGACCTCTATGAAAATGTGCAGAGGCAAAAAAGAAGGCAGAACCCGGCCTTTGACCAAGTTACTTCCTCGCACGACAGGACGAGTATACGACACACCACTCACACGGGTAAATATCCTCCCCGGTACCGTAAAAGATTCCCTTCACTTTACGGTTTGAGATTAACTCCCAGCCGCTTTGGGATTCGGGCTGACGGAGGGGGCAGTATTATTGGGCTTTGAGATTCGTGCCAAGTTAAAAGAACGGTCCAGATCAAGTAATTGTAAAAGATTCCCTATTACGGTACCGGGGGGTGATCTGAATTCCCACTCACACTGCTATTTTTTTTCGTTGTCGAAAACACTGCCAGGAAAGCCCCCGCCCCCCTCCTCTCTTTCCCTCTGCCTCTGTTTGATACCCAGCTTAGATGAGACGGATCCATGGTGGATCCGTTAACCACCTCTGCAGTCAGCTGGGGGTTCTCGGCCGCAGGTTGGCTGATTTCCCCAGTGCTAACTCGTTTTTTGAACAAATGCTTTGAAGCACTCGGCTTAGATCCACAGTTCCAGTCTCAAAAGCAAATCCTCCTTGTAAAATTAGAAAAGCTTGAGACCATGCTCCTCCCTCAGCTGCTCATCCTGACAGATGTTGCACAACAGAGCCCCCACCGCCCGTTCCTCAACAAGTGGCTTCAGAAGCTCAAGTCTGCTTTCTTTGAGGCTGAGCATGTGCTCGGTTTAGTCGAGTACCAACGCCTTGAAAAGGAGGTCAATTCCCTCTTTCCTTCTACTTCTAAATTTAATTTAAAGAAACTGAAAGGCAAGCTCCCTAAATTTTCATCTGAGAAGAAAAATCTCATTAAAAGCCTTGAGAGTTTGGAACAAATTGTTAATGAAGCAATGGAATTTGTTACCCTGCTGAACCTACCGAGCAGTAGTGGCACTAATTCAACTCGGATATCTAATGAACAGTATAGAATAACAATTTCTACTCCCGGTTCCAAAGTTATTGGTCGTGACAAGGACCGGGATCACATTGTAAAATTATTACGGGAAAATTCCTCGGAATCAACTAGTGATGCTAAGAGCTACTCTGTTATCGGAATATGGGGCATTGGTGGGTCAGGGAAGACGACCTTGGCACAGTATGTTTGTGAACATGAGAAAGAAGAAAAAATGGGTGAGTCGGGGAAGTATTTCGGCCCTATTATATGGGTATACGTTTCTGAAAAGTTTAGTGTCCATGCTATTATGAGGAAAATATGGGAGTTGGTCTCCGAGGGCAGCTGTCCTAATTATGAAAATTTAGATGCGCTAATTTCCCAGGTGGCTGCCAAATTAAGAGGGAAAAGGTATTTGTTGGTGTTGGATGATGTTTGGTGTGATAAAGGGGTTAGTGAGCAAGAACTAAACCAATTATTTGCCCCTCTAAGAAGTGGTATGCAAGGTAGCAAAATATTGGTGACAACTCGGAATGAAGAAGCTGCAAGAGTTTTGGGGACAATGGATCTGATAAAATTACCAGAACTTGCAGATGATGATTTTTTGTCGTTATTTATGAGCCATGCATTATGTGATGTAAAAGTTACTGAGAATCTGGAGATAAAATTACGAGCCATAGGGAAGAAGATTGTGAGTAAATTATGTCGTTCGCCACTGGCTGCAACAACAGTGGCAGGCCAATTGCGTAGAAGACTAGACCCAGAATTTTGGTCATCCATGCTAAACAGAAGCTTGTTAAATGATACAATGGGAGCTCTGTTTTTGAGCTATCAGCACCTCCTTCCCCCATTGCAACGATGCTTTGCATTTTGCAGCTTGTTTCCTAAAGGGCATCAATTTGAGCATGACCACTTGGTTAATTTATGGATTGCAGAGGGCTTCATTGAAAGTGAGGATAGTAATGAACATATGAAGGATATTGCTAATCGGTATATTTTGGAGTTGATATCTAGCTCTTTCTTTCAAGTTCACAAATGGAATAATAAACTTTACTCTTTGCATGATCTAATGCATGATCTAGCCCAATATGCTTCCGAAGGTGAATATTTTAGAATTGAAAGTGGTGAAAAGAAGGCAATCCCTGGCCATACTCGACATTTATTTGTTGGAGATAATATGCTTGGGGAGTATGTAGAGAAAATATCAAAGCTCAAAGATCTACGTACAATTATTGTTTCCAAATCATATTCTGATCTCTTGTTGAAAGAATCAGACCTTGATGCTCTTTTTACGAATTTAAGGAAATTATATGTAGTGGAAATAGAAGTGGATAGTGTTAAAAGAGTTCCCAAGTCTGTGGTTCAATTGAGAAACCTACGGTACCTCCATTTTTGGACA
The DNA here is from genome assembly GCA_025461045.1 of Carex parvula. Taxonomy (NCBI): domain Eukaryota; kingdom Viridiplantae; phylum Streptophyta; class Magnoliopsida; order Poales; family Cyperaceae; genus Carex; species Carex parvula. The sequence goes on from JAJGRW010001346.1 coordinate 412,839, forward strand.
TTTGAGCGAGATGATCTTTTAATATCACTAAATAGACTTTACCAATTACGTATCTTATTGATCAGTAGCCAGGTTTCTGATGTTGGGAGACTAATATCACTTCAAGAGTTGAAAAAGTTTCATATTAGAATGGAAAAGGGGTTTGAGCTGAAACAGTTGGAGCATCTCAAAGAACTTTATGGATCATTATCTATTTACGGTTTAGAGGATGTCAAAAGTAAGGAGGAGGCAGATCGAGCAAAGTTATCTGACAAAAAAGGCCTCCATAAATTACATTTTTCTTGGGGCTATGGAAGTAGAGATGTCGATGTCGAAATTCTAGATGGCCTTTGTCCACCACCTCAAATAAAAGAGCTGACTATTGAAGGATATAGTGGTAAGAGGTTCCCCAATTGGATTTTAGAAAATAGTGATAACATTACCCATCTCAAGCATCTTGAACTTGCTAACTGTAGACACTTGGAAGCCCTACACAGAATAAATGAACTATCAGATCTTCTATCTCTTACTATCTCTTTTCTTCCTAGGTTGAAGAGTTGGGTACCTCTTCCCTTGAATCTAACTCAATTGAAAATTTATCGTTGTCTCTCTCTTGCTTTTGTGCACAAAAAAGATTTAGAGATGATAATGTCAACAAAGAGCACACAAATATCCCAAATTCTGACTTTCAATGAGAATTACCACGGCCCATATAGTGTTCTCTCCATTTCTTTTCAGTTTGGGTGTGTTAAGGAAATGATGAAACTAGGTGATCATATAGAAGAACAAGAATTATCAACCATTTCAGAAGATTTGAAGAAATGCTTAGAGAAAAGATTAGACCTCATTTACCAACTTAAGGAGGTTAATGTTGAACTATTCCTGCCCCCTGTCCTCGAGAAACTTTCAATTGAATCATGGATCATCACAGACAAAATCTTAGCTGGGTCTTTGCACGGTCTTACCTCTCTAACCGAGCTGATATTAGGTGATATTATAACTATCACATGTATCCCTAAAGAGGTGCTTAGTTCCCTGAACAATCTCATGCTTCTCCATATCAGTGTATGTGTGTTTCTTAGGTCAATTGGAGGTTGGGACACGCATAGTACCCTTGAAGAATTCTCTATAAATAGCTGCCCGAACCTTATCCTTATAACATCATTAGATGTTGCAAGCAGCAGTGACACTGTTGAAGTAACATCATCATCACGCAGGAGGAAAACTAAATCTAGTGTTCTAAAAGAAGCTACATTTGAGGGCTGTATGCCTTCAGATGATATGTTCCAGTGTCTAGTATCCTTAGAAAACTTACGTTTTGAGGATTGTTCAACCCTAGTAAATCCCTACCTTGGTCATTTGAAGGCACTCAGTACCCTACGATTACGTTATTGCTCAAACCTTGCTTCACTGAGGGGCTTAAGTGAGTTGAAGAATCTTAAATGTTTAGATGTGCTGTATGGGTGTGAGGAGTTCAAATGTTATTCAGATGCTGATAAGCTGCCCCAGTTAGAAAAACTTTGCATCAACAGGTGGTCACTGCTTGAACAACTTGTCTCAAGAGATGGGTTTTCATCTCTTGTTTCTCTAGAACTTCTTGATGCACATGAAGAATACTTTTCTCAAGAAGAAAGTAAGGTGTTTTGTTTTCTCTCTTCCCTCAGAGCAATTAAATTTTCTAGTTGTAAAATGCGCTCGCTGCCCAATTTGTTGTGCCTTCATTCTCTCAGAGATCTGTATATCTTTCACTGTGAAAATCTAAGTTCTCTCCCAGAAGTGCCACCATCAGTCCAGTTGATTCGAATTCATTTCTGCAACGAAGAGTTCACAAGGAGTTGCAACGATCCAAATCATCCAAATTGGCATAAGATTTCCCACATCCCTAAAAAGAGTATTACTCCAGGTTTCCCATGGCTAGAAGGTAATTTTGATTTGCACGAGCCAAAGAATTTTGGTTTCGCAGTTTTAGCATAATGTTCTTTTTTTTTGGCCAAAGCACGGTGTTTGTGATTTTGGTGCTACTGCAAACATGACCAACAGTTTATTCAACTACCTGCAGGTTGGTGATGAAGTTTCAATTGTGCTGGAAAAAAAAGCACGGAAATAATATAATAGATGAGTTTCCAGTAGCCTTTCGCTTACAATCTCTTGCTTTGCATTTGCTATGTTATTAAAAAATGATAAAAAGAAGAAAAAAAAAAAATTAATCAGTTTTATGTTTTGTATATAGAAGCATATGGTTGGTTGGAATTTCTGTGGTGTTGTGTTTTTTGGGGCAATTTCTGTTGTTTAGTCATGCAAGTGTTCTGCTTATTTTGTTTTCAATCCCAATAAAAACAAAATATCTGGAGCTGGATTGGAGAACCCTTTCAACCCTGATTTGCTTTTAGTGTTTCTGTATCTTTTTTTTTTTTTTGAAAGAATTGACAGAAGTTGTCAACTGGTACATCCGTGTTTCTGTATCTTGCCAAAATAAAATAAAAGAAGTCTTCTCGAAGTATGTTTTTCCAATAAAGGACTGATTGGGGCCAAAATGGATGTCTCGATGAAGCTACAATTATTTAAGGTGCATTAAAATAACTTTCAGATATTCAAATGCTCTTATTATATATTTTTATAAGCCTTAGTCCATTTAATTGATCTCTCTTTTTGAAATACCATATCACATGCAGGTCCTTGGATGCGGTACGTCATCCTTTACTAAAAATTGAAGAAGAAAGTAAGGTTTGTGCCTTTCCAGTCAGTTGTTTTCTTTTGTCAGATGTGCCTTCGTTTCGGTGTGCTTCAAACAAAGGAATTAAAGTTTGCATTTAGTGTATGAACTATTTTTCTTTGCCATTGTTGCTACCTATCTCAATATGTATTTTTGTTTGGTCTTATTGTGTTATTGTAATAAACGGTTATCAAATTCAAGGTGTGATCGATAAACCTCATTCATTTTGGTTAATTGTTCATTTTGTTATCAAATTCAAGTGTGTGAAATGTTTATTCTTTTGGACAACTAGATGTATTGAATGTGTTAACCCCTGATTTTTCTTTTCATTTCATTTTTAGTTTTTAATACGGATCAGGAATATGTTTTTTGGTTAATTGTTAAAAAATGCAGGGAGCTAATTACCAAATCGGATGGCTACGGGCAACCAATGGATCTGAATTGGTCTGATACTCAGAATTCTTTTGATGGCCATTTGCAATATATATGCGATAGAGATAACACACCTTTAATGACCCATTCATTGCCTAATGCATGAAATACAGGGGAGGAAACAGATTGCTCTGGCTGCACACTTTAATTTCTGAGAAGTTAAATACGACGAACTTTCTATGAGTTCTGCGAAGAGGATTATTAAGAAATATTAATTCATATTAAAATATGAATTAATATTTATGCATGACATGTAAAGAGCCATACGTGAAAAATTGTTTCCCTAGAAACCCTTTATGTTTATCTCGTACTTGTGAATTTCAAAACCCAAACCAGCATTTTGTCTAATAGATAAAAACAATGATCTCCTTATAGTATAGAAGGTTATATGTCAAAATCCGAATAACGAACTTTCTATGAATATTGAAATTTACATGTTATATCTCCATTTTTCTTTAAAATGTATCAGAAAACGCAAGGGTGTACAGTTAATATGCCCCATTATTTTTGTACCCAATCATACCTCATATCCTTATCTCCGTTTTCAAAGTCCAATTAGTCGATCTAAACCGTTCAGCATGATCTCCATATTAAAAGATGCTTGCAGACCAAGTTTTATATCTTTTTGGATTTTTGTTACTAAATATTTAAATAGATACAAAATCATTGATGGTCCATAACCTTCTTAATAACGACGAGTTTTTTCCCAAAAAGCATAAAATTTGGTCTCCAAGCACATTTAAATATGGAGATCATGTTGAGAGTTTTGAGTCGACTGTTTGAATTTTAAAAACTAAAATAAGAGTGTAACACATGATTGAAACACCAAAATAATGAGACATTCTAATCCTACTCAACTCAAAGAGATGTTCATTTAATAATTGACATCGCATGGAACAGTTATTTCCCTTGGTCTTGATTAATCTTCTGTATAAGAGCATATATTCTCATGTTAATACTTTGTACTAAATAACTTCAAAATTAACTTGCAAACAAATATTGAGATTTATTAGCTTTGACCCGAGTCAAATAAAGGGATTGTCACTTGGAGATTGACGATTTGATAGTTCGCTATATAAAATCGTCAATCTCCAAGTCTTGATGTGTTAGAAAAAAATATATGCATTTTTTAGTTCGATATGCAAAGTCTCTACTCTGAATAAAAGGCCAAATGCAATGCTATGTAAACAGTACAAGATACTATACAATTTTTAAGTGAGTGAATATATATACTAGAGATTTTATGTGTGGCATTTAAAATAAGAGATACCGCTGAATTATCCATATGGGTGTAGTGCATGAGGTATATATGCTTCTTAAAATTTGGATCATGCATGAAAATTCTATCGTAAATTTTAACTAATTAATAATGCTTTGTCAATAAGAGACCGAAGCCAGATATTCAGTAGTATATATGGGGGAGCAAAACTTTTAAAGTGAGGTCTAATTTTCTAATTATTTTAAGTACCAAGTATATTGTTATAATTTTTCTGAGAAAAGTATAGAAAGAGAAGTGTATTTTGAGAAAAAATATTTTAGAAAAAAACATAATTTAATTTTTTTTTAGAGAAGTATAGAAATAAAAAGAAATAAATGCACTTTTTTTTCCATGTGGATCTGCACCTGTTGTCAATTTAGTTTGAATGAATTTCTTACTTTATTGAAAGAAATAAGTCTTGAATCGTTGTTAATAATTCTCCTTTTCTTTTTGTCTTAGTTCTCCTTTTTTTGATGAAAATGCTCGATATGAAATGACTTCTAATGATTCTAACATTTGAACTAACAAGAATTAGGGGCGAATTTAAAGTCAAATCAGAAGTGGCTAAGGCAACGTCGTTCCCTGTGAATTAAATATTAATAGTTCTGCCATATATTTTTTTTGTAATTTATAAGTACATACATACCTTTAGTCTCCCTTTTTAAAATGATTTACCTCATTTATTCTTTGAAGCAATATTTGCTGCAAAGATAATTAAAAAAAAATACCCTCACTGTGTAACCTCTCTTTTCCGATACAGATACTAAATAAATAGCCAAAACCTCTAATATAAGATATATAAACGTTATGCGCAGCGTTGCTCTCTGAATGTAGAATTGCTAGTCCTTTTCCTCCTGTCACATTCTATTTCCTATGATAAATCCGAACGTACAGATGAAATTCTTCAGATATATATATATATGGTGGCACAGAATTTAGATATGCAAGCAACTGACAATAAGAGAGTGTGTACAAATAGAATACTAACGATTGACAATCTTGCAAGACGGGGTTGGCAGATTGTAAACCGTTGTATTTTACGTAAAAGAAACGCAGAATCAGTTCACCATCTATTCTGTGAATGTCCTTTCTCTAGAGCCTTATTTAGTGCATCAATTCAAGACTAGGGAATGATACAGGGAACAACAGCACTTGAAATCCTACTGGATGGTACGATTACTGGAGATAAAAGGACAACCTCTCACTGTACAGTTTATACTGTGGCGGAAACACTGTTCGCGAACTTTCAGAGACAGCTCCAAAGATCTACAGCAGCTACAGGAAGAAATTCAAGCGCAGAAGCAGTACATGCTGAGAGAATAGAAATCATGCAACACAGCTTCATTAGCATCCAATTTTTGCATTTCCAATTCATTTAGCTTACTATTTACTTTACTTTCTTTACTTCTTATTTTTCTTATTTCCTTAGCTCAATGTCTTGAGCAAATTGTTTTTCTATATTTTGCGTTACAAAACCCTTGTAACAAACACTATCAATCAAATATGGGCTTGACCTTTATTTTTCCTAAAAAAACATATAGATGACTAAAATTTCAATGTCTATATATATTCTCTTGTATGCTAATGACCGGCTGAGCCTCCACCACTTGGTTCTTCCTTGTTCCTGATCTAAACTTTTTTACTTAAAATATATTTTTCTATCATGTTTTTTTTTTCAAAAAAAATTACAAAAATATGCTAATGTAAAATAATTATACAATTATGTAAAGTAGGCTATGCACTGAACATTATCTTAGCTATGCACTGAATATTGTATAATTATACCACTTTGTTCTTCCTTGCTCCTTATAACTTTTATGTTAGCTATGCACTGAACATTATTATCTTATGGTTTGTAAGTTAACTCTGATTTCATGTTAATAAAATGGGCAGATATGTCTTTTATCAAAAACAAAAAATTATACAATTATGTCTTACTTGAAATAAAAAAATTCCACTCTATCCTACTTGGTGCCTCCGTCTGATCGATGCTTATGTTCCATAACACTATCTTTTTGAAACAACCAAACTGATCAGAGGAAAATTTTGTACTCGTAAAAAAATCATAACAAAATCGATATGGTCTTCAAAATATTAACGGAATCTTTGAAATTTTAAACAGCCGAATAAATCTTAAAATTGCCATAAAATCTGCTTGATTTTTTATTTTTAGAAATGCATTAAATATTTTGTGAAAAATCAGAAAAATGGAAAAAAAATAATTCAATGCCATAGAAAAATTGATTGAATTTCTTTGGCTCCATAATATTTGTATGCACTATGCAACTAAGGCATTTTCTATGGTTAAGGATTGATATATGCATGCAAATTCCTTATGAAGTATCTAAAGGGAATAAATCAATGATTTGGATTCTTCTAGTGCATCGAAAAAAATTCATCTTTCTACTTCCCAACAAAATATTTGATATATTTCTAAAAACAAAAAATTCTTTAATTTTTTTCTGGAAATCTTAAGGAACAAGGATATCGCACTTCGAGAATTTTGTATTCATAGAAATTATTTTTGTATCAGTATATAATTTATTAAATCACAAAATGGAGATACAAATAAGTAAAATGAATGAGTTTGAAAGGAGAATAATTAAATTTAAAGATTTGATGGGTATAAATATCTAATTGATGAAGTTATGATGGGCATATATCTAAATTTCTCTTGTAATTAATTACTTGCACTTGGTCTCCCGCAGGTTATTGTATCATATAAGCAGAGGTTAAAAAGGTTTTGATTGATATATATCTTTCAGATCTTGTTCTAGAAAAACAAATGGAATATGTCATATAAATTTTTCTTCTATATATTATCTTGCTGAGAAATTAGGAGAAGATTTTCTGAATAGAAATTGTAATATCAGGGAACAGTGAAGACTGAGATGAATGGGAGTAAAATTTTCGGAAAGTCAAGTTACTTGGTATATAGGTCGACATCCGTTCTTAGAACCCGGTACTTAGGTACATATACCTCATCCATGCTTATTCGTTTTAAAGTTATAAATTGATATATTATTGCAAAGATAGTAAGTTATTCTCTTTGCATCTAAGTTTCAAATATAAAAAAGTAAACAATTTTAATTTGGAGAACAAATTTGTAACAATCTCCTTGTGGGAGGCTACTATATATGGTGTGTGCTCTCCTAGAGATACCACTGACATCTACTATGAATAAATATACAAAAGTTGCAGTTCTTATTGCAATCAAGTTACATCTAATTAAATTGAGTAGTTCTTGGAACTTCCAGAAATCTAAATCTAAATTTGAGAGCTAGAAAAGCCTTAGAACTTAATAAAATTCATCGTGGCATTTTATTTAATTCGAAAAAAGGTCCATACTAATCTATTCCTTAATTAGGGAAGTTGTTTTTGCCTGGGACAATTTTGATCCTCTGTTCATCACTGAAATGAGGGAGATATCAGTGGTGCTGTGATATGTTATCTCAAATGCATAAGAGCTCAAGCTAGCTAGCTAGATCGATCCGAGTATTTGATAAGAAAATTCAATTGTTCTATGTTTTTCAAATAAAATAATACATATTTACTTTAAGGTCAATTTATTTCTTTTTTGCAGGATGTGTTGATGTCCGCCATGTACTTAATTTTATATGTTTTGCTTGTCTCTATTAGTTTTCTCTCTTATTTGATTCATTAATTCAATAATTAACTTCGATGATTATGTTCATGAATTATCTAGAAACGAGTAATGTTATCACAAACTGCAAATCTAACCACTAAACACAGTCTACTTTATGTGAGCAGGTGAGCTATATGTAAGAACTTTCATCACATGAATCTTTGACGTCTAGGGAAAATCAAAGTAAATTTACCATGGCCAGGTTCCTGGACTTGGGCTACTGCAGTTCAAACTTTACAAAGGTAAACTGGTCTGATGGCCGGTCCAATTTTGGATTACATATTTAGTACCCAATTCACATTTACTTCCCTATTTGGCAAATCTGATGGCTGGAGGACCATTGGACCTCAAAATTGATCATGATACAATACCCTGAGATAGAGAAGCACCTATAATTAAGATTTACATAGTTGTTTCTTTCAAGAAATATTCCCATAGTCGAAAACCAATCAACATTAAGGACTTCATCAAAAGGTATCTATATTCATTATGAATTTGCAAAAGAATCCTAGTAACAAAAATGCATTTTCTAACTTAAAGAAATACAAAGCCAACATTACTTTCATCATAAAATGTTCATAATTGCTAGATCAAAGAAAAAAATAACAAGCTGCATTATATATAATAAAAAGGAAATCTTCATAGAATTAATATGCTATTTTTTTTTTCACTTTTTAATATTCCTAGACGGTATGGTATCAACTTTGCCTCTAATTTCAGCCACTATGGATGGAAGCTTCTGACCAAATCTACATATTCATCGCTTAACGTCCAACCAAGTAAAGTTCCTGGCTCTGCAATGAAATCTAGGCAAGCATATTTGAGCCGAGGAGAGTTGTGCTGCAGAGCCACAGCCATAGTGGCCGTAACCATGTCAAATGAAATGTGAGCACATAGGTTATCCTCACATAATGCCTTCAACCCTTCTAGTGCATATCTATCAGCATCTACAAAACAAATGTTGCGTAAACGTCAATGTCTTCTCAGAATTGCAACCGGGAATAGAATCAGTATATATGAAATGAAGCATTGCCTCGAATACCTCGGGGCACATGTCAATTCTGCAATTTTAATTTGTTGTTGAGTTGCCTCAGCCATATTTCCAAAGAGCATTGCTTTAAATACAGGGGTTCGTGCTGCCAGTATTAATCTATGGCACATTTTTTTTTTTTTGAAAACTTGGCAGCGGCTGCCAAGGGATGAATTTTATTGAAACTGTAAACGTTCTTACATCGGCACACACAGTATCCCTACTGTGTTATATACCGCAGCTGGACTTCGTTACACTTCTACATCTAGTAAAAAAACATCTAAAAAAACACAACAGAAACAACATGATAAACCGCTATAAACTAAACCGAAAAGGAAAAGAAAAAAGTTATTGCCACTGGACTTCCTTCGGTCCCTTAGCAGTTTTGTATCCACAGGTCTACCTCAGTACAAATCTGTTCTACCTCAGTTTTAATCTATGGCACATAAAAGAACGATTTCCAACACAAAAAGTTGCATCTGCTGCCTTGCTACTTTCCATGAGCTCCCAATATGGCAGTATAAATCAGATGATTTTGGCACCCTAAAGAGCACCTATTGTGGGGTATATCTGTGTTATCGATGCTACAAATTAATTCAAAACTACCATCATGAACAAATTGCTTCCTTAAGAATGAGTTAGCTATTTCACCATAAGCAAATACCTGACCATGAAAAGGTGATTTTTGTACTGAATAACGGCATACATTTTGGGTTGTCATCATGTCTCCTTTTAGTATTTGATTTGAAGGTATGTATATTGTCCCGTGTCTCTTCATGAGACTCAAACTGAATGTTGGGTTCATGGTTTTATATTCACCGTGAAGCCTAACATGGAAAGAAGTACAAACACCGGACAACTCTTGGCGTGAACCTTGTGGGTAATAGTCAATGACCCATTCATTGCCTAATGCATGAAATACTGGGGAGGAAACAAATTGCTCAGGTTTCATATCCTTCATCTCTGAGTAGTTAAATTTGAAACGGTGTGTGACTTGGATGTATAGTTTACTGATGCTGAATTTTCCATGAGTTATGAGAAGACGATTTATAACAAAGGAAAATTTGTGGAATTTTGATTGAACTAATAGATGACATATGAACTAACATGCAGTAGCGGTTTCTTGTACCACTATATAGAGCCATAGGTGAGTAATCGTTTCCCTAGAAACCCCACATCTGTTTAGCAAATACAGATGAATCACATAACCCAAAGAGGCAAATTATAAAAGTTCATTTAATAATATACATTGTATAAAACTTAAATGGTCAAACTTTCTAGCCAAAATTAATGTAAAATATTCATCCATGCTGACCATGAATAAATGCTGAGCAATCAATAAAATTTCATTTATTATTTTTTATAAATTTTTGGAGTGCAAGGACCGATCTAGCTTTTGCTGGAATCTAATTTTAAATCTTCACAGTATCAGACATATATTACTATGTCTTTCACTGGATTTAAATGCTAGTATGGCTCGATTGAGATTAGGGAATGATGGCGCGCGAGCGGCAGTTGTATAATGCCTACAGGTTGGTGCCATAAAAATTAAAAAAAAAAAAAACTTGACAAAATTTTAGCTTATGATCTGAAATCATGGACAATACTTAGGGGGGACATTGGTCATGATTTATAAACATGCATATTAATGAGATTATGCATTTTTCATACTTAATCTTCATAACAAGCTATTGGCTTATTAATTTATCGCAAATTGTGATTTCATTCCTTATTCTGAGGTATTAACAACTGCAATAGCGTGTATATCTGTGGCCTATGGGAGATTGGACTTTTGAAACTGGAACAAAAAGCAGGCCTTTTGTTGGGCCCTAATTCTACGACGCTCATAACCTGCAGGTAGGAAGTGGTGGCAGCGCGTGGGACTGGTTATGACATAATTTTGTATTTTTTTTATAAATCAAGTATATTTTTATAATTTTTTATATATAGAGATACTTTTCAGACATTTAAAAAAAATTATGCAATAACGCATAACTTCGTGATTACTTTGAAATTGAAATATATATTTAGAAATATTTATATTTGTAAATATATTTGTTCCGGCACTGCCTGCAGGGTGTTAGAATTTCATCCTTTTTTTTATAATGATTTCATTAATTTTCTTTTCTTGCCCAAAAAAATTGCCCGTGAAATTTGACAACATATCTTGTTCTGCTACATGAAATATTATTCATATACCTATGAGCTTGGAAACTCAGAAATGAATTGAAGTGTATGAAAAATAAATTCCAACATATAGATGACTAAAATTCAATGTCTATATATTATCATGTATGCTCATCACTGGCAGAGCCTCCACCATTCCTGGTCCAAACTTTTTTCTCAAAAATATAATTCTTTTGTCATATTTTTTCAAACAAATTATAAAAATATGCTAATGTAAAATAATTATATAATTATGTCCTACTTGAAATTTTTTGTTCCGCTCTATCCTTTTTCGTGGCTCTGCCTGATGCTTATGTTCCATAACACTATCTTTTTGAATCAACCAAACTGATCAGAGGAAAATTATCTACTAGTAAAAAATTCCTAACAAAATAGATGAAACTTGAAACAGTCAAAAAAATCTTAAAATTGTCGCAAAAATCCTAACGATATCGATGAAATTTTAAACGGACGAATAAATCATAAAATTTCCAAATTTAAATTATCTCTCCAACAATCTGAAAATAAGCTTAAATAAGCAGAGTTTTATATAATAAAGATATCATTCATTTACTCGTCATATATATCTTATCAAAAATATCTATCAAGGGCCCGGCCGTAGGATGATTAAGAAATTAACTTATTTGACATATGCCATATTTTCTCAAGAGTAGAAAATAATTTATTTCTACATTACCCTTCTTTAGATAAAGTATCCTCTATATAAAATAACAACATGGATTTCTACTACTATTCATACTTTGAATCACAATGTGTACAATTTTGGGATAATTGCAAAAGAAAATAAAGACATAAAATCTGCATAATTTTTTTTTTTGAAATGTATTAAATATTTTGTGAAGAGATGGAAAAAAAAATTCCGATGCCATAGAAAGAATTGATTGGATTACTTTAGGCATTTTTCGAGGAACCAAATTAATACTATTGATTCGGTTCCATAGTTTTTGTATGCACATAAGGTATGTTATGCGGTTAAGGATTGATATATACATACAAATTTCTTATAATTAATATATTTAAAAAACTAAATTAATAATTCAGTTCCTTCTAGTGCATTGAAAAAAGTTTCCTTCTCCTTCCCAACAAAATAATTAATATATTTTTAAATATAAAAAATTCTGTAAAATCTTTACGGGGATCTTATGGAACAAAGGATATCACACTGAAAATTCACATGTATCATCCAACAACTACAAGCTCGCATGCAGTACTATCAGAATTTTTTATTTTCAGAAGTGTATTATTTTTTTTTACAAAGAAAGATAACGAAAATTTCGATGCAGGCCATAGAAAGAATGATTTGGTTCCTTAGAGATTGTACGTAAATCAGACATTATCTATGAATAATAATAATCAATCCGCGGTTCCTTAAATAATGTCTAAAGAACAGAATTTCCTTAAATAATGTTTAAAGAACATAATCAATGATGCCGTTTCTTCTAATTTATCTAAAAAGTTTCCATCATTCTCCTTCCCAACAAAATATTTAATAAAAATGAAAAATTCTGAAAAATCTGGCTGGAGATCTTATGTAAGAAGGACATCACACTGACATTCATATGTAGCATCCAACAACTACAAGCTCATATGATGTACTATGGGACAGTTCATTACTGCATGTTGTGCACAGTACAGGACAGTACGTGTAAAAATAAATTATTTGTAGTTTTTAATCTGACTTTGGAAACCATAGAAGAGAGGCTCCAGCATAGGGAATCATAGCATCTTCCCATACTAGCTAACAATGCTTCATGATTATTATTTCCATGGTTCCCATGTATCATATATGTACTCAATCATTTTCGTCCTTTTGTGACCAATAGAGAGATGAACAAATTGTTAAACAAATAAAACTAAATAGAAAAAAAAAAGAATTAAAAAAACAAAGTGAAGTGAGAAGCTGTGTATGGTTGTTATTGCCTTAATTTGATGAATTTAATATGGTTAATGAAGAAAACACAGTAGCAACAGAAGATCTGTTATTAGTTCATAATATTGTTTTTGAAGATTTGTGGTTTTGTCTATTATAGATTTTTCATTGATAAAAACGTATTTACAACGAGTCAAATAATCCTCATTCCTATATCTACTCCTTTATTCTCGTGATTTTATCTAAACTACTCTAACCTTCTAATTCTACTTATCTACCCTGTTAATTAACGTCCATAAATTAATACATCAGTGTATTTTAACAAGCTCTTAAAAAATACCAAAATAAAGTTGAAATGCAAGTCATAATTTTTTTTACATGTACATAGTGAAAATAATATAGATCATATCTAACGGTTTTAAGAACTAATTTTTGGTCTATTGGTAAATAGAAACACCTTTCACGTGAGAGGTCATGAGTTCGAATTCCGGATGAAAATTTATTTATGAATATTAAATAAAAGTTGCAAAGTTATACCTCCATCTTTCTATCTAAAACAAAAATCTAACAATTTTATTGTAACATTTAAGTTTTAAAATTAAAGTTATATATTAAAATTTTAAAAATAAGACATAATAGACAAAATTAGAAGCACTTTATTAAACCATTCTTTTAACTGAAAAATGTTTCAGATATCTGTAAATTTAATACCAGCTATATGCCTATATATTAGAGACTAAGGGATATAAATTGAGCGCTAGTCGATCTGAGATGGTGTGATGCTGAGAGAGGACGACCATATATGAAAAAAGAAGTCCAAAAGGGCATGCATATATGCATGTGACATGTGACCTGATCCCCATCCAGTTCGCCATGCCAGAAACTCAGATTTGATTCTGATTCATTTCAATTCCAGGTACACGTCACATTCTGCTATTCTAGATTCTCCATTCATTTTTCATGGTTTTGGGTCGGATTATTCACATGGATCCTCGATGAAAAAAATATACACATAGATATATAATTTAATAATAGTAAATAGTTGTCAAAATCCTCCTCGCATATAGCCCCGGTCACCAGGTCCTCCTATTTGCGCCTTTTCAAATTGTGGTCAAACGCTTAAATCGGAATTTTCTATCAAAAGTTACGGCCGTTTAAAGTTTGAAAACAATGCATCAATGTTTCATTACAAAAACATTAATGACAAAGTGCCCAGGGGCGGATCCAGGATTTTCGTCAGGGGGGCCAAAAAAATATCGAATCGGGTTTAAATACCTAATCGGGTTTAAATCCATTAACCAATTAGGTACTCGACAAAAAATAATGCTTTAACTTATACTTTTCAATGCTTTGACTTGTAATTTATGATGCTCTGACTTATAATTATAATTACCAATCAGAATTCAACAGATTTATTTCAATTTTAACCCTAAATTTAACTCAAATTACAAATTAAACAATCAGAGGGGGGCAAAAAAACATCCAGGGGCAAAGTCGGTCGGAACCGATAAATTTCCACTAAAACTCAAAATCCAGGAGGGGGGCAGCTGCCCCCCCTGGAATACACTGGGTCCGCCCCTGAAAGTGCCGAATCAAAAAAAAAATTCAGGTGATTCTCTCTTAGTGCAAAAAAATACTTACAAATTAAAAAAAAAAAACCATGCATGCTTTAATCATATTTTTAATTTTGTTTGAGAACTTCAAAAAAAAAATCCGATATCGTTGGCATTGTCAGCAGTACCGGACCAAGGACATTTTCGAATTTTTGAAAAACTGAGGGCATAGTTGGAAGTTCTTTGTTTCTAGGATATGAATAAAATTTTCAGCGCATCTCTATGTTCTAAAATAGAAATACGAATATGCAAATTCAAGAGAGATTTACTCAGACATGGTTGAAGTATATAGTTGTATCCGTGTTTTGGAAACGCAGGTTTGGATAAAATTAAGCTAATAGACACCTGATTATATTAATTAATCATTGCTAGATCCAATGTGAGTATATTTAAGAATTACTCCATATATACAATAGATATCGCCACATATGCCCTTTTATGTACTGAAATATACACAAAAAAGTCAATTTTTTCTTACAAATTTTTATCTTGAAGAAAATTAATATTTGCACAGTTCTGGGACCGTGTATACAGGGGCGGATCTAGGATTTCCATCAGGGGGGCCAAAAAATATCAAATCGGATTTAAATTCATTAACTAATTGGGTATTCGACAAAAAATAATGCTTTAACTTATACTTTCTAATGCTTTGACTTGTAATTTCTGATGCTCTGACTTATAATTCTAATTACCAATTAAAATTCAACAGATTTATTTCAATTTTAACTCTAAATTTAACTTGAATTACAAATTAAACGTCCAGAGGGGGACAAAAAAAATTTAACAAAATCGATCGGAACCGATAAATTTTCATTAAAACTCAAAATTCAGGGGAGGACAGCTGCCTCCCCCCCGGAATACACTGGATCCGCCCCTGCGTGTATACAAAGACCGTAGAGTAAAACCTGGGGGGGAAGAGCCTTTTTCTGACTAATGTACATATCATAATAACAACAATATTTTGTTTTTAAGAAATTCTCAAAATTATGCTCGAGACTTATTCTATGAATTAATAAAAAAAATCACGTGTTAGATGGCAAAAAAACAAAGCAATGAACATATTTTTTTTTTTTTTGATGATAAAGCAATGAACATCTAAATAACTAGGCTCTGTTGGGATGTGAAGAGTTCAATGGGAATTGGTGAGATTTCCCAAACAGTTCTCAAAACCCGTTCGGTGATCATTTTTTTCTCAGTACTTTCCCAACTATTTTTTCAAACCAATATAATTTGATGGAAAAAAATTTATGAAGTTAGACTAAATTACTTTTTTCCCACTTTTATAACTATTTTCTCAAACAGTCCCCAAACCAATGTAATTTGGTAGGAAAAATTTATGAAGTTAGACTGAATTATTTTTTCCCACTGTCAATGGAATGTTCTCTCACCTCTCTGTTTGTCATTAAATGGGCCAGGCCCGCTCTCTCTCCTGTGAGAGAATAACAAGGACAACTCACTCTCAAGCTCATATATATAAATGTATCTTATTTCCTTTTCTTTTTTCTTTGTGGGACTAACCCCTTGTCCGATCCGGAACTGCCTAGTACCCAACTTCTACAATTGTTATAATGAAAAAAAAAATATTATTTGTTACACCTGTTAGGCTGGAACAACTTTCTCTTTTCATCAAATGGACTTAAAAAGCACGTAAACAACACCTTAGAATAGAAAATGATTAAAAATTATTATTTTATTGAGAAACTTTAGAAAAATATTATTGTTACAATATTTGTCATTAGCTTTAGCTAAATGTTTTGATTGAGAATTTATAAGAATATTATTTGATTATTTGATGAGAAAATATATAGAAATATATATATTTTTAAAATAATCAAGACTTTCTACATCTATTCTCACAGTACAACTGAACATTCATTCAGTATATTCTCATAATCTATCATGTGTTTACCTATGAGTATGAATTCCTATAAATAAAAAAGTACATTTTTGAATCCGTCAAATCTCATCCCACACAATCTCGCGACAAACGAACAAGTCCTAAAGCTTTCGAGAAATGTGTTCAGATTTTAGACATTATAACATTTTTTTTCCAAAAATAAGTATATTTATCTTATTTTTCTAAAATCCGGAGTACAAAAAAAAGAAACTCTGAAATAAATAGGCCAATGAAGTTGATCTGAAAAAAGTAAATTTAATCCAGGCTGGATGATTGGCATCATGTAATGAGTACATGCATGCATGCAGCAGGTTGTGTCTAGTCTCCAGTCATTGGATTCTCATCTTTTGCTTCTCTCTTTGGATCTCTCTCTCGCTCTCTTGCTCTCTTATTTAATTAATTTTTTATGTTCTTGATTATATTTTTTTCTTTTGACGGCGGATCTAATCTTGTGGCTAATATACATGGAAACATATGCAGGCATCAATGCATGGCTGCATGCAAGACTTTATGTGGTTTGTTTAATTACTGTGTTGTTTACAAATTCTTTTTTGTTTTTTTTTCAGCCTTGTTGGGTCAAACTAACAGTAACCACCTTTTCAAGTAAAAGTTAGCTAGTTATTGTTAATTGTCTCCCAATTAGTTCAACTACTGCACATCCTTAACTTTCTATTGGAAAAACCTTGGGTTGTAGTATGATTTTCTATATAATTTAGAGTAAAATGTCACGGGTATTGTAAAATTGACTCTTATTTTTAACATGAAAATTTGATATGATTAACCTCCATTCACGTTTTTGACATCCAAAGTTTGAAAATCTGACTCTACCTCTGGTTGTAGTTTTTATTTTAGATATGTATTGTATGCTTATATTGATGTAATTGTTGTATATACATATATTTTTATATTTCTGAAAGAAATTGATATTATTTTGTGAAAGCCTCACTTTATGAAATGGTTCCTTATTTCCATTGAATATCTCTAATTTTTTGTGAACTTGCAGGTTTGTAGATATGGTCATCGAAAAGTTATTTGCTCCTTCACATTGCGTGCGTAGAGTTCATCTAATATTATCATATATAAATTTAGTATTTAAAATCGAATGGTCAATATTTGTCTTAACAACATAATTGAAAAAAAAAATGTCAATTTTAAAATTTATTAACCTTGTCCATGACCATTATTATTTAAAAATCGTTCAATTATTGTGTGAAAAATGATCAGCCCAGGACCATGGACAAATAATTAAACACGTGTAAAGTTGCTCAACTTTGAATATAAAATTGGCGTTTTGAATCCTGCTTGATAAATTACAGTGTTGTTTAATATATAGAAGCATTTGAAATAGTGCTGACTCCTGAGTCCTGACCAAGGTTTTGTCCCCTTCAACATTTTTTTAAACTTGACAGGTATACCTAATAAACGGCTAGTTTTCCAAAATAACAGAAGATTTTGGTGTCAACTTTTTAATAAGTTCACTTGCCTTTGTTTTTCCCCTCAATTATTTGCAAGTTGAAACCCTTTGGTTTTTTTCCCGTTGGCTTCAAATATGTTAATTTTTATCTTACTTTTTTTTATTAAACAGTCTTATCTCATTAATTGAAGTACTTCTCGTTGGGACATGACTGGAGCTTAAAAATGACATAAGACATGTTAGATTAGACCCAACAAGCAAGAAAAGTTAAACAGTATTTGATGAAAAGTTGGGTTAAGAAAAGAATTTAATTTTACGGAACAACACCTTTAAGTCCGGTCAGTTTAAATTTAAGATATGTCACGTCTATAGTTTGATTTGAAACCAATTTAGACGAAATTTCCAAGACATAGCGTTCAGAAATTGAAAAAAAAAAAAAATCATACATTTAAAAGTTAATTTCTGAAAATCCGTAAGATGGCAAATTGCCATCTTACCCTAAAAAAAGAAGTTAATTTCTGAGATGGATAAGCAAATAAGATTTAATATTTTTTTTATCAACATGATATTTTAAAAGCAATTTCATTACAAAAAAAAACTTTCTATTTATGGAATTATCATACATCCAAATTGTAAATGAAATTGTCATTTAGAATTTGAATTTGAAATAAAATTATCGATGTAAATGCTCTGTATTTTTCCTCGATTATTTGCAACGGCCCACAAAAAGAAATAGGACATAATTAGTTTTATGACTTTTATTCCATCCTAGAAAGATAAAGTGTTCACAATTTTACGGAATATTATATTTTTATAAATGTATTAAATATTTTGTAATGAATTAGAAAGTTAAAAAAAATGATGTATTATAAGAAACCGAATCATTAACTCAGTTTATTTAGAGTTTGTATGCATATCACACATTTTTTATAACTAAGGATTCAATATACATACGAATTCTCTAAATAATCAAATTAATGATTTAGTTCATTTTCTAAATGTCTAAACGAACTGAACAATTCGAATTAATAATTTGATTTTTTTTCTAATACATCTTAAAAAAGTTTCATCTTTTTCTTCCGAACAAAATATTTAATAAACTCTAGAATTAAAAATTCTGGAAATCTCATCCACCGACCACCGGCCGACATTTTTATTAATATCCAAAGTTTAATAGAAATTAATTAATATACTCTGATCTGCTAGGAAGTTATAAAAATATCTGTACCGGTTATTTTCTGATCGGTACTTAATTAATATTTATTTTTATGATGGGCATAGCATAGTTGGCTAGAAGAAAAAGTCGTAGGAAACTCGGATTGAAGTTTGCACTCAATTTGTCTAAGATCAAACAAATACATTTGGTTAGATACGTGTGTTACATCGGTTGCATGTATCGGTGCATCATCGATGTTTTTGTAATAAAATATCGATGTTTTATTAATCGAGTAGTGCTAAAAAACATCGGTGCATCGCTGATTTTTTATAATGAAACATCGATGTTTTATTAGCCTGCTGGTTATTGTCAAATTAAATTCACTAGCCGCATGCGAACACTAAACTAAGTTTTTTTTACAGTGTCGTATGACACTAAAGTTTAGTGTTCGCATGCGGCTAGTGGATTTAATTTGACAATAACTAGCATTCTAAAATTGAGTACCGATGATTTATGCACGGCCTAACGACGGCAGAAGTGCATCGATGTTTCATTACAAAAACATCAACGACACACCGATGTTTTTTTAGCACTACCTTGCTTAATTGCCAATGCTAAGTCTAATAAAACATCGATGTTTCATTACCAAAACATCAGCGATGCACCGATGTTTCATTACAAAAACATCAGCGACGCACCGATATTTTTTTAGCAGTACCTGGCTAATAAAACATCGATGTTTCATTGCAAAAATATCGATGATGTACCGATACATGCAACCGATGTAACATACGCATCCAACCAAATGCATTTGTTTGATCTTAGCCAAACCGAGTGCAAACTTCAATCCGAGTTTCCTACGACTTTTTCTTCTAGCCAACTATACTATGCCCATCATAAAAAAAAATTAAATTAAGTACCGGCCAAAAAATGGCCGGTACTGTATAAAAAAAAAATTGGGTACCGGTTATTTTCCTGCCAGTAATGAATTAAATTCGGTACCGGCCAGAAAATGGCTGATACGAGTATTTTTATCCATTGGATCTGGATATATTAATTTTTTTTTATTAAACTTTGAATATTAATAAAAATGTCGGGACCACCGGTAACCTAGTACTACAGTTTAATTTTTCTGTTTTTACTTTTTAATTTTTCTCTTTTCACTGCTCAAAGTTTAATATTATGGCCGCAAATTGCGACTTTTGCTCTGTCAAACACTGAAACCCTTTTCTCTGTCGCTGACGAATCCCCACGTAAAAAGATACCAAATCTTTTTCTTCCTTTCCAGCTCAGAATTTTTTATTCATAGAAAATAATAAAAAAAGAATAGAGAGAATTAGAAAGAGTGAATGAGAATTTTTACTGATTGGAAGATCGGGAATCCGTATCCTCCCAGGTATATCTGACTCAAGCAAATTACAAACGGACGGTCCAGATTAATCACAGCCGGGTCAAAGTCAATATAATGCCTACATAACTATAGAGAGTCTGTTTTGAGATTTGTGTCAAGTTAAAAGAACTAATCTGAATAGACCTGGGGTGATCCGTTTGTAATTTGCTCGAGTCATATACCTGGGGTGATCCGAATTTGTAAGATTTATGGCAGCGCCACCGATCCTATTTTATTTTATTTATTTGCTGCAAATTTATTATCTGTAGTAACCTCTACAATACCACCTATCTTACTACCAATAAAAATTCCTATGCACATTTTCTATTTTCTTTCTTCTTTTTTATTATTTTCTATGAATAAAAAAAATCTCTTTCCAGCTCATCTGACTTATTTTGACAATGCAATATAGATATGACTAGAGGTGTATCAGAGAACTCACCGACATTTTTATTAATATCCAAAGTTTAATAGAAATTAATTAATATATTCAGATTCGCTGGGAAGTTATAAAAATATCTATACCGATTATTTTCTGACCAGTACCCAATTTAATATATTACCGACCGAAAAATGGCAGGTACCTAGGGCTCCACAAAAAATTCGTAGTTCGTAATTCGATTCGAGTTTGATTCAAAAAAGTTCGTAAAAAATTCGATTCGAAATTGAGTTCGTTCGAAATTAATTCAAACCAAACTTAGTTCGAAATTAATTCATACCAAACTTAAATTGGACCTAGTTCGTTCGAAATAGGTTCGCAAACCAAACTTAGTTTGAAATTAACTCAAACGTGAGCCGTTGATTTCTGCTGATAACTTATGTTCACTGATGAAAATATAAGGCCGCCCAGTCCATAATTACTCTCAGTTCTGACTTCTGAAAAATGTTTCTTGAATACTTTAGATATTTGAAAACTTTGGTGATGTTTCTCCATTTGGCTATTTGAAAAACTTTGGATACTGTGATCGTACTGAACTTTGATTTATTGTACTAAATTTTGGTGTTTGATATAAATTTTGATTTCCAACTTTGGTGTATTGTGTAATTAGAATTCAGAATGCCTGAGTTTTTATTAAAGTGTTGTAATTTCGAACTATGGCCCAGCCATAAGTCATAACTCGTAAGTCGTAATAAAGTTCATAAAAGTTCGAAATTGAGTTCGTAAAAAATTCGATTCGAAATTGAGTTTGTTCGAAATTAATTCAAATCAAACTTAGTTCGAAATTAATTCAAATCAAACTCAAATCGGAAGTAAGTTCGATTCGGTTCGGTTCGTTTGCAGCCCTACCAGTACCCAATTTTTTTTTTTAATACAGTACCGGCCATTTTCTGTCCGATACTTATTTTTTATTTTTTATTTTTAGGATGGGCATAGCATAGTTTGCTAGAAGAAAAGTCGTAGGAAACTTGGATTGAAGTTTGCACTCGGTTTAGCTAAGATCAACCAAATGCATTTGGTTGAATGCGTGTGTTACATCGGTGCATCATCAATGTTTTTGCAATGAAACATCGATGTTTTATTATCCGGGTAGTGCTAAAAAAACATCGGCGCGTCACTGATGTTTTTGTATTGAAACATCGATGTTTTAATAGACTTAGCATTGGTAATTAAGCATGGTAGTGCTAAAAAAATATCGGTGCGTCGTTGATGTTTTTGCAATGAAACATCGATGCACTTCTGCCGTCGTTAGGCCGTGCATAACGCATAGGTACTCAATTTTAGATGTTGGTTATTGTCAAATTAAATTTACTAGCCGCATGCGAATACTAAACTTTAGTGTCAAACGACACTGTAAAAAAAATATAGTTTAGTGTTCGCATGCGGTTAGTGAATTTAATTTGACAATAACCAGCATCCTAATAAAATATCGATGTTTCATTACAAAAATATCAGCGATGCACTGATATTTTTTTAGCACTACCCGGCTAATAAAACATCAATGTTTCATTGCAAAAATATCAATGATGCACCGATACATGCAACCGATGTAACACACGCATCGTTGACGTAACTGAATTTTCGCCAGAACTTCCAACCCTTAGCTCTATTGGAACTCTTTTGGCGTAGATTTATATTATAAAAATTCCAGTGGCCTTTAAATGGCCGTACATGCCTCTCCAAGTACTTTCATCTAGTAGCTTCGCAATGGTATATTTCCCAGGATTTCTATAGCAAACTCGGGTTGCCAATTTTAAGTTCCACTTTTCTGGGTTATAACCAGTGCATGCGTAAATCATGGATTTCAAGTCACAAAGTGAGATATCATCGATAATCATAAATGAATTAATTGCCTCTTTGGAGTAATAAGCCCGTATAAATTACTAAGAAACCTCCCACTACAGTGTAACGAAATCATGGCCATGACAAACAAACTACATTTTGAAAAATGATAAACAATTGTCAGGTTACTAATTTACATGTATAGGTTACTGAAAACTAATTAAAATAAATAAATAAATTATTAAAAACAATTAATTTAAATTAACAAAAAATAATTTAAATTAAATAAAAAATAACCTAAAATATGGGTTGAAAGTAACGGAGTTGAGTGAGTTGTGATGGGGAGAAAGAAAGATGAATATTTATAGGATCTAAAATAGCAAAAAAAAATTAGAGATACCGGCCATTAAATAACCGGTAATGAATTAAAATTAGTACCGGCCATTTAATGGCCGGTATGAATATTTTATCAAAACCAGCTTCGCTGAGTATATTTATTAATTTCTAGTTAACTTTGGAAATAGAAATATCGGGCCAGCACTTAAAGACAGAACTTTAGCCTATATAAATATTTTTCTTGATCCAAGATATCCAAAGTACCCTTTATAAAAATCAAACAGTAAAAGCCAAAAGACAAGTCACCACAGCCAAGCTCAGGTGAAGATTCTTTGTGCCAACTTCATTGTATACATTTGTCCTGTGCCTCTATATATTTGGAACCCAACAGCTCTTAGAAGCAAAATATGAATATAGTATGTTTTACATAAATATAATACATTCAAATGAATATACTAATTTTACAAAATATGGTACAGTCATATGAACATAATATATTTTATGATATTTCAGTAAGTAGGAACTAGGAACATAAATGATTGATCTTTATCTGAGACAACAAGATGGTTGGTTGTTTTATTTGTCAACTAAAAGAAGTGAAAAAGAAGTAAAAATGAACAATAATGAAAATATTAATATTTAAATCCACAAAGTTTCAAATGTTTACTTGCGTATGTTTGAGAATTGACTCATGAACTTTAGTAGAAAAGGAAAATTGGTCTAAAGTTTCAACCATTTTCAATAAATTTAAATGGTAATTAAATGTGGATGTTTCATATTTTTAGAAATTAAATGGTAATTAATATTAATTTAAATTGTAATTAAATGTTACTAAATATAATAATAAATAGTTACGCATAATGTAACACTGGAATGTTAATCCTAATATGACAGCTTCACTGTATTAGCCACATATCATCTTAGTAACATAAAAATTGCATATTAATTATTATATAATTGAACTCCTAAAGAAACAGAAAACATATCTGGCGGAGAGGGACTAAGGGAGAGTCCACATCATTTGCACTATGATGAGATGGCAAATGAAAAGTTAATCACCTTTATTTCGTAGAATTGGTCTACGTCTTAAATTGTGAACCAGACCAATGAGCTGCCACTACAGAGTAAAAAATTGACACATCTCTCTATTTTTTTAATTAAATTGTAAGGACTTGTAAGTTTCACCTGCTAATTATTTTATGGCATTAATAAATAAATAAATTGGCTGCATAATATAGTGGACAATTAATTTGTAGAAATAATACTGATATTGACACTAACAACATCCAATGGAGGGTGGAAACATGCCATGAACCATGAACTTTAAATCCAAACTCTCCACCCTCCACCGAGACAGTGCCTCGGTGGAGCTATTTTTCAAATTCCAACACTCAAAATACTTGTTTTGTTTATATCCATTTGTTTATTTCTAAATAAATAAACAATTTTGAGCTAGAGTTCAAATGGTGGAGGTGGAATGTCAATTATGCAATTGTTTTTTTTGCATTTTCTACATTGAGTGAGGTAAATACATTCAAGGGCTCAGTGGAGCAATCCATATTCTATGCATTAACTAAAATTTTGAGTTTGAAATTCAGACCATCTAATCAGAATGCAAATCATTTATAAAATCACGGAGGTCTTTTAATATCCGTGTCAATTCGAAATGGATGGTTCAAATTTGTCTTGCATTAACTCAAAATTTAGATTAATGCGAGAACCAGTCTTTGATCTAGTGATAAAGACATGCCTTTCGTATGAGAATCCCAAATCCGAAACCCGAATAAAAAAAATCTCTTATAAATATTAAATAGTTGAATTGCTTGAATTTCAACTTTTACTCCAAATATTTTAGATACGTGTTCGTGATGGCTCAGTTGGTTCAGTTAACCGCACTTACATTATGATATATGTATTAAATATTATCATTTTTGATATATTTTTTTTGTAGATGTATTATAAATCTTTTTATGTTGACCTTACTGGCAATCTGTGTTCCCTGCACTACTGAAAGGGCCTCTAGTCACGTCGAGGAACTTATACTATACAACTTCTCATTCTTAATGCGATCAGATTTTTTACTTTATTTTGTAAGTTTTATCATCTTTTATCCTCTCACACACAACTTAATTAGGGTTTTGAAATGGAGAAGTTGGTAAATTAAGAAAAATTATGGACCTTTTTTTACCTCTTTTTAATTGAGTTCTTTTTTCAATCCAATTAAAATCCGATAAATATTCTTTCAATCGCAATATTAATATCTATGAACAATTCACTTAAATCCTTA
Organism: Carex parvula; assembly: GCA_025461045.1. Lineage (NCBI taxonomy): Eukaryota > Viridiplantae > Streptophyta > Magnoliopsida > Poales > Cyperaceae > Carex > Carex parvula. The sequence continues at coordinate 438,268 of JAJGRW010001346.1, forward strand.
ATTCCTATCTTTTAATATGTAGCATTTATTAAAACATAGTTTAAATCTATGACATTAAATATGAAAAATATCGAAACATAGCATAAATATTGTTAAGGTCCTTAAGGACAATGTTTCTGTGCCAAGGTAAATTCTATCAATGACAATTTTTCTGCTGAGATAAAATACTATTAGTGACAACATTTCACAATGCTGACAACATTTCACAATGTTGCTTTAACTTTTAGAAGTAATCTTTGCGTTGTCATTTGAGAGAGTTTCACCTAAGCAAAAAAAAAAAGTTGCCAATGATAACGTTTTTGCCATGTTCGGAAATTTTGCTGATTTGTCATAGATCTAATTTTTTTTTAAATGCTACAGGTAAAAAATCGGTCCTCAATTTCTACAGATCTGACCATCTTTATTGATAAGCAACACGGTCATCCTGTCTTCACTTGCCACAGGGAATCAACCTTCAAGTTTTCTTGCTGCACCAGGTCTATCTGTTCATTTTCCACGATGACCATGGACCCAAGGTCGGTGTTTTACAGTGGGGGTGTTGGCACTTGGCAGTTGGCACTTGGCACACTATCTTCCCTAATGAAAAATCGAAACCCAAAATTTGTAGAACAAAATCACCAAATTTTTTAATCATTCCAAAGATTTGTTGTAAAAATGATTTTGTTTCTTATAGGATTTTACAGTTGGCAAGCTAGCATAGGTAGGACCAGAAAGGTGTGTGTATTACCTATTCTGGCCATGGAGATTCCCCAGTCTGCTCACACACCAGCACACCCTTTCTCATACACACATGGGGGGTATCCCTCTCTCTAATAAAAAAACTTTCACCTTGCCCCATTTGTCCCATGTGCTCCTCTTTCTCTCTCTCTGTAAGTCCACTTGTATTCTTTGGCTTCCTTTGATTATTTGTCTCTCTCCTTTTGGGGCTCTTAATACCCTCCAAGAACAGTAATAAGTGGCCACTGTTGAACCAATGTGTTTCTAGATTCACTTTTGAGAGATTTTGATTGTTGGTTTTCTTTTGGAGCACTATAATTGACCCCAAAGAATCCTTTTTGATTGACCCAGAACCTAATTTTGGCACTAGTTTGAACACAGCTGTTGGGAGTGAGACAGAGAGAGAGAGAGAGAGAGAGAGAGAGAAGATACATTACTAGAATTGAATTCAGAACCCTGATTTTGATTTAGGAGCTTGAATTTCCAGTGTGGATTTGAATTTGAACTCAATGTACCAATTTTCCATATGTTTTTGTCACCCGCTGTCATAGCCGGGATAGTTGTAGGGGTATTTCTGGTATTACTAACTTTTATTGGGCTATTGTGGTACTGTGTGTTTCGCCGAAGATCATCATCCAATAGAAATTCAGAGACTGGTTCATCAGATCCTTCTACTCTAGGTAATTAAGTTTTGTGTACTAAATTTCTTTTTTTTTTTTTTGAGATGAGTGTACTAAATTTCTATAACACTTTTTTGTTAGTGATGTCTTTATTTTATAATTCCTCTTCCAAATTGTTGGAGATACCTGTAAATTATATACATGGTGTGCAATTGCATTTTTCTTTTTTCAAGGAAAAATATGGGTCATGCCCACATTTGATTGATTGAATAGTTACATAGGACATGTAACAGTGTTTGAAATACAAAAGATTGCTCAAAACAGTTGAGCAAGGAGGGTTTAAAAAGTACAAATCACAATAAAAAAAAGGAAAAATTGAAAATAAAGAACAAAATACAAACTAAGATCAGATCAGTGGCCTGGTGCCAGCGCCGAGCTAAGTAAATTGCACTTATCTTGGTGATTATTTCCTTGATCTTGAGTAAGCATCTCTATTAGATACCAGATCATGCAATAAAGTAGGGGTATATAGTGGTAGATACCACAAGCACCTTTTAATGTTAGACCAAGTTTCTAATAAAGCCCCTAGTTGTCCTGTTTATTCTGTCTGGTATAATAAATCAGTTTATCAAAAGAATGATTATTGGCTGAAAAAATTAAATGTGAATGTGTCAAATTTAATTTTAATTTTGTAATAAGAACACAGGTTTGATACTGCCCCATATAACATATATAACATTGAAATTCGAGAATACTTTCCTGGTTAACAAATACAAGAGCCATTTGAGTGGTATATACCAAGTTATGATTATTATATTGTTTATTTCAAACTATCAAAATAAAAGGACTTAACATGGCTTCACAGTTGAATTATTTTCTAATTGCATGGTAATGGATGTTGATAACTGCGCATGGTGCATTCCTTAGTATTGTAAGTGGAATAATTAACTTTTTTTTATTACTTAATGTTTTTTTAGTGGAATGGAATAGAGGGGGTCAGGTCTCTTCAGCTGTTGGGTCCCACTTAGCTGAAAACCATGGGGCTCGTCAATTCACCTTAGAGGAGCTACAGCAAGCCACTAGAAATTTCAATGGCTTGAATTTGGTCGGTACGGGCAGCTTTGGCCAGATTTACAAGGGTTTGCTTCTAGATGGTACTGTTGTTGCCATCAAAAGACGAGTGAGTCCACCTCAGCAAGATTTTGTTGAAGAGGTGGTTAATTCTGGGTTATCTTTACTGTATTTTGTTGGCTTATTGGTGTATGATTTGACTCATGATTATTAATACTGGTACACATGGGTGTTCATTGGGTCCGGTTTATTTGGTTTTCAACCGAACCGAAAAATTTGGATTAAATGGTTTGGTTTTTTGGTTTAAATGGATCGGTTTGGTTGAATTTTTGAATTACTTTGGTTTTTAATATATGGTTCGGTTTGGATTAAATGTATGATTTGTGTATGTATTGAGTTTTGATCTTTTAAATTTTAATCTCTCTTATTTCAGTTCAACCAAACAAACCGAAATTTACTTTGGTTATTTTGGTTCGGTTGTTATTTGGTTGTCAAGTTTAATTCTGTTGGTTCTGTTATATTTTTGAAAACCGAAATAAAATTTTGGTTTGACTTATTTTAATTCGATTTTAACCGAACCGTACCAATGAACAACTGAACTGGTACATTCAAAATTTAGAAAGATAAACCTAATGGAAATTGTATGAATAATTTTATAGGTACGAAGATTGTCAGAAATTCGGCACCGAAATCTCGTGACCCTCATCGGTTATTGTCAAGAAGGTGGATACCAAATGCTGGTATATGAATATCTACCTAATGGAAGTGTTTGTGGCCATTTATACGGTACTTTTCAACAACTTGTTAAAATGAGAAGACTATAATTTATATTCTTGGGCTGGTGATTGAATTAAAATTTTGTTTAGGTGATTCTGGTACAAGGCTTGAATTCAAGCAGAGACTATCAATAGCCATTGGAGTAGCCAAAGGTATCTGAATATTATTTTCCTAAATTGCCCTTTTGTGCATTACAGAATATTTGAATTTTGCACATTATATTGTTCTTTAAGATGACCCCTGCAAGACTTCAAACTATCTAGTGTACCCTTCGACTCATTCCAAATTTATTCAAGCTAAAGTTCCCAAATTGCCCCTTTTATATCTCTCCCTTCATTTATGAAGGAGAATCATTAATGAAGACAAAGTGACAGCAATTGGGACCTCATTTGTTGAAAAAAAATACATGTAAACTGGGAAGATACTTAGCAAAATTTCTCATGGTTAGGGCTTCATAAATTTCACCTGATATTCTTATCTGCATTTATCCAGTTTGTTGAAAGAATACCAGCAAGTACATCTGGGCCATTTAGTTTATAAGGACTCGTTTGTAATACTCTCATTTTGCAACAATATACAATTTTTTTTTGAGCTTTTACAGGGTGTATGATTAGCTTAGTATTCAAACAATATTTTTAAATTCAGGTTTGTCAATTTAGCTTTTACAAGTATGCCCCTGCATGACTTCAAACTATGATGTACCCTTCGACTGATTTCCCCAATTTATTCAATCTAGAGGCCCAAGTTGCCCATCTTTTAAATTCTCTCTCTTCATTTATGAAAGAGAATCATTAATGAGAGACAAAGTGACATCATTGGGGCCTCATTTGTTGTAAAACATGTCGACTGGGAAGATACTTGCGGAATTTCTCTTGGGTAGGGCTTCATATTTACACATTATTGCACCTGATATTGTTATCTGCATTTATACGGTTTGTTGAAAGAATATCAGCAAGTACATCTACAGTTCTACACCATTTAGTTTCTAAGGACTTGTTTGTAATATGCTCATTTTGCAACAAATATACAAGCTTGTTTTGAGCTTTTACAGGGGTGTATGGCAAATATTGCCACAGAAAGCACAAAATAAATGCTTAATATCTAACAATATTTTTTAAATTCAGGTTTGTCACATCTGCATAGCCTGTCACCTCCAGTGGTACACAATAATTTTAAAACAAGCAATGTATTGGTGGATGAAAATTTCATTGCCAAGGTGGCTGATGCTGGTATCATTAGGCTAATTCAAGGGTCTGATAAGGCGGGCCCCTCTAACAGACCTAGTGGTAGCATATACCATGACCCAGAGTATGGCAATTTTTTCTCAAAAACATTTCCTACTTCATTTACTTCATATCTTTTTTCTTTACAATTAGGGCTGCATATAAAAAATTAAAGTTGAGGATGTCAATCGGATAAAATGGAATTTCTTTTTCTGGACTCCCATTTTTTAAAATGAAGCAAGAAATCTGACATCAAATTGAAACTTTCACTTTTTTCAGTTTCAATAGTTATCAAAGCACTGTAAATTCATTTTTGATTAGTGCCATGAAATGTTCAATACTGTTAAATAAAACTTAGCATAACATAAAAAAAAATTCAGGTGAAATTTTTGATAGTTTGTTAGATAACTAGTTAATTGCTGGTTTTTTAGGGTTAGTTCATTGATGCAGCAGTCAGAGAGCTGTGACGTGTACAGTTTTGGAGTGTTTCTTTTGGAGCTCATAAGTGGCCAAGAAGCTGCCCATCTTGTTCCTCCTGAATTAAAATCTTCTTTTATCCCATGGGTAATTATTGGAAACTGCAAAAAATTTATTACCACTTTTGAGTGAGGCTATGGTACTATGCATAGCGCAGGTTGGTTTGTACTATGGATCAATATATTCGTTTTCAAAGTCCAAACAGGCTAAATTTTACAAACTAAACCGTTCAACGTGATCTCCATATGAATATGTACTACAGACTAAATTTTACATTTTATATAATTTTTTTTACTATTTTTTTACATAAGTAGAAAATCACTACTTTTGAATGGTCTAGAATCTTTAGATCAAGTGATTTTCTACCTATCTAAAAAAATAGTAGAAAAAATTCTACAAAATGTAAAAAATATTATATCCTTTTCATAGGCATTTTGCTCATTGATTTGAAAGTGGAGAATTAATGAAGGCATAATTTACATTTCTATTTATACAATACCAGCTTTTGTAGCAAGCATTTTTAAACTAAAAATCTCCTTTGTAATTTGTATCTGATAGGTGGAATCACATTTAAACTCCAACGAACTAATTGATCCGAGATTAAATTTGAGTTTCACATCAGAAGGGATGAGGGATCTAATCAACTTAACCCTTCATTGCGTAACCTCCAGTTCTAGAAGACGCCCCAAAATGCGGCTTGTAGCAACCGAACTTGACCGAATTTTAGAGACTGAGATGAACTTGACCACTGTCATGGGGGACGGCACTGCCATTGTTACCCTTGGAAGCCAATTATTTACTTCTTGAAGGGGTAAAGTGAGAAAAGAGGAAAATTTCCTGTGCCCTTGAAAATTCCTCAGATGTTACATTGCCTCTGAGGAGGTGTAAAGCAATTCTCACTCTGCACGGACGCATGATATTATGAGGTATTGTTGAGTACGCATGGAATTTTTCAACAGAAATAAAATAATTAGGAGCTTGGGATTAGAAGTTTATGTAAGGTTATTATTTTTAGGGCAAGGACCTAATTGATTATTGTCAATTATTGATATTTACCAGGGTTCTAAATAGCGAGTTATAGCGGCGCAATATGACAATAGCGTTCTTTTTTTAACAGTTCCGCTATGATGCGATAAACACTATTTAAACCTTTGATATTTACTGATGTATATTATTATGCCAATTACTGCCAACTAGTCTGTAAGCTTAACATAGTTGGCAGAATCTCACTTGCAGTTAATTATGTAGGAGGGGTCAAAAACGTACATTTGTATTTATTGGTGTAAAACTGTAAATAATGAATGTACTAATTTGCTCCACTTTTAGTAGCATGGCTTCCTACCATAACAATTATTGTGTTCCCGTTTACTACATACACAGTGAATTTACTGCTTTAGATGTATCTGGCATTATCATATCACCCAGCTGTAAAAGTACTAACATTTTACCATTTTTGTTATTGGTGGTTTATTTTACACAGTGAATTCTCACTCTATAGTATACTTCATAGTCTAGTATAAGATTTTAACAGGTTAAATGGACGGTTATCAAGTCCTTTCGTGTTACTCAGACTTAACTTGATTTTTATATATTTCAGTGAGTGAGGCTACGGTACTATGCATATGGTCGGTAATATGTCTTCGTATCTTTGTTTTCAAAGTTCAAATAGTCAATACGAACCACTCAACATCTAGATATGAAAATGTACTTATAGATCAACTCTTTCTTCAGAATTTTCGGTACTATTTTTGTAGATAGAAAATTAAGATTACAGACCATCCAAAATTAGTGATTTTCTACCTATTTAAAAAAATAGTAAAAAAAAATTCTAAAAAATGTAAAATTTACATCTTCATATGAAAATCATGTTGAGCGGTTACAATCAACTATTTTGACATTGAAAACGGAGATATTAAGCCATAGTACAGACTCATTTGCGCTATACATAGTATCGTAGACTCACTCTATTTCAGTTATAATTGCATAGCAGCGTTTTTACTTTAGTAACCAAAAACAAGAAAGTCTTACTGCCTTGGACCAAGTTTGGTCATAAAAAGATAAACCAATCAGGAGATTTTTAAAAAGCTAATATGGAGTTCCATCAGAACACTTGCATGATACTAAGTAATATCATACTGTACCATACTAGTACCTATCTCTCATAATAGGCTTTATCTCTAAATATAAATTTTTGCATTTCATCTACCAAAAAAATTAACATAATTCAAGATGATGCAACAGCAGAAGAATCAACCCACTCAGGTCGTTTTGCGTTGTAATAAAAATGCGCTATCATTCTCACAAGTTCGTCTGAACACCTTATCTCTGTGAAATTTACACATAAATACACAAATCAGCTTCCAGTTATCTGAATCTATATGGCACAGGTATGTATTTCAATTCCTTCGCTTTATTGCCACAAAAATGCAAAGTATTTAACAGGTGCACCAGACCATTCCTACAAGCAAGTCTTTCCGGGTACAAATTTTTTTCAACAGTCAAAACATAAAATTGATGAACTGGTATTTCTTTAAACCCCTTACCTTTCTCCCGGTACAGAATTCGGTTTCCTTTGAGGAACAAGAGCTGGGGACAGTCGGATTCTGTTACTTTCAGAGCATATGCCAAATCCCTCTCTATATTTACGTCAATCTTCACTGTCTGTAACAAATTATACCAGATGTGTTATCATCCATCATTACATAGCCAATTTATCTATCGATAAAACACAAATAATGGGAGAGAGAGAGAGAGAGAGACGAGGCTACAGCCAAGGATGCTGGCTGAACAGATTATCCAAGACTGTCACATGTGGACAAGACATGGATAAGGCGCAGCATAATGTTTCTTGTTGTTTATTTGTTGTTTTTGCTATTTTTAAATTACTCATTTATTTTCTAGATGGCAGTAAGCAATCCTAAACAGGGATTGGCAGTGTTGTAACTGACGTTTATTTACCATATCAATATTTAATTCATACTTGGTAGCCACTACCAAGTATTTTCAAAAAGAGAGAGAGAGAGAGAGAGACAAACCCTAGGTGGCAAACGATCTTTACAACTCCAGTAGACTTTTGCAGCCTTCTCCAGCTCCTTGAGAAATTTCCAGTTATCAGCTGCCCTGCACAATTAATTTCACAATTCTTAATTAATAAAAGAAATTTTTTTATAGACACCATGGGTTCTATGTTGAACATAATAAAGCATGGTTAACAGCATATGATCAACTGAATAAAATTGACATTCTATCAGAAAAGGTACAAAACTGTTACCTCGTATAGCGTTCAAAAACAAGTACAACAAGGGGGCTGGGGTGATAAGCAAAACTCTCCCACTCCAAGCAATTAATCTCTTGAACCCACCCTTCATCAAGCTCTCCTTCCCAATCAATCTCCACCCCATTCTCCACCACATTTTTTATCGGGTGCTTTTCAAAATAATCCGAAGCCCGTACTCCCCAACCCACCTCTGCATCCAACGGCCACTCTGGATCCTCCTCTTCAACCAACCCTTTTTTCTCTCCCTCCTTGACTTCACTCTCTTCATCACTGTCAGAGTTGGGATCTTCTGGCCTCTCTTTCAAGATTTTGCTAATCTTTTCACGTTGGTTAGGGTTCTTTGCGGCAATTGAGGCCAAGGTTTGTTCGAGCTGGTTGCGAATGAAATCCTCTGTGGCTTGCGCCTCGCTGCGCCGGCCCCGCCGTGGTTTTCGAGGTTTGATATATTGCAGTGGGTTGATAGGGTTGGTTGCTTGTTTGTTTAAATCAGATTGATCATTTTCCAGAATTGTATCATTTCCATTGTTTAAATCAGATTGTTGATTTTGCTTGCGCTGGGGTTTTTGAGGCTTGATATATTGAATTGGTTCGCTAGGGTTGGATGCTTGTTTCTTAAGATCGGGTCGATCATTTTCCGTAATTGTATCATTTCCATTGTTTCCTCCTGATGAATACATCACCTTATCATCACCATTTATGACAGATTTAGTCTTTTTCTTGGGGTTCCGAATTGACTTGAGAGATTTGGAATAAGGGTTTGGACCGGCAGTTGGGTGGGATTGTGAGCTGGATGAGGTAGCAAGGGTAGGAAAAGAGGTTTTCGGTTGGCAGAGACGTTTAGTGCTAATGGTAGTTGTTAGAGGGAAGGAAAAGATTAGAGGATATGTACTGGGAGGGTTTAGGGTTATGGAAAGTTTGTGAGATGGAGATATAACAGGGGTTTGGAGGAATGTGAGCATGGCTATGTTTGTGGGAAATCGGAAAACAGAGAGGGCTTGCTAATTCCTGGAACAATAGATAATAAGCATAAAAGATTTTTCTGATAAATTTTGGGACACACTTTGCTGCCTGTTTCCATTACCAGAAATTTTGAGAGAAAGAAGCCAAAGATTCATCAGAAATTGCCACGAATTTATGCTCAATGGAAATCAAAAGATGAAAACTAACTTCCCTTTGGATGTCACAAAGTATAAAGTTGTTTAACACAAAATAAAATCCATAATAATGAAAAAAGACCGTTAAGTTGGCCACATACTCTTGTGTGGCATTTCATCGAACATCTTGCACTCACAACCAGTTGAACTTGAACCCAACGGAGTATCATAACAACAAACGATTAAAACACCAGCAGCTAAACAAGATATGAAACTAACCTGTGCTCTCCTCTTCTGTCTCTTCTATGTCACCTTTTCCCTTATCCCTTGGAAATTCTAACAGCGCACGGGCTTCGTCAACGGAGCAAGATTTAGGCGAAGACTGATGTCAATGGTTTCTTTGGGGAGTGAAGCGGCTGTTTGCGTGGGAAATGGAGAGAGAGAAAATGAAAACGACGAGGAGGGAAATAGTTGAGCAGAGGAGGTGACGGTCTGACGGAGCACGGGAGGAAGGAGATATGGGCCGATACGGATTCGGGTCTGTTTTGATTTAGATGGAATCGGGATGGAATCTTGGAGATATGGGCACATGCGGATGCGGGTCTGATTCGATTTAAGATGGAGTCGGGTTACTTTGTGGCATCGTTTAGTGTGATAGTCTGTGTTTCAGCCTAACAGAGGTAGGATGTACAAAATGTACATTATTATGTACAAATTTTAATTTTTAAATATAAAACAATGGGAGGAGAAAATAGCCAAATTTAAAAGTGATAATATGGATTTGTCGAAGCATTATGGCATTAATATAAAATTCAATCACATCTAGTACTTAGATTAGTTTATATGAAAATCTTTTATATTACCAAAATTTTCTCAATTAAATTTTATTATGTAAAATTGTATTTGTTGGAAGCGTAATTCATAGAAAAATTACCCGTAACTTTCACAGAGAATAATGTTATCTCTATGTCAAACATAATATTTAAGAATAATATATGAAAGTAAGAAAATAATTCTTCTCATCTATCCTTTAATTTCTCTGTAGACATTTCTAAATTGACGATTTAGATGACCTTTTTTATCCCTAAAATCGAACCCATACTCAAGATAAATTATCACTCAAATTAGCCACGCGAACAATTTTATGCAATATCAATCGTAAGTTTGTGAGAACCTGTATCATTTTTTTAGTCACATATATTATTTCTCATATTTTTGTCAAGTATGTACCATCCTTAATTATATTTATAAATCTCTAATAGAGATTAGAGAGCTTCCTATCATTCATACAAAATTATTATCATACCCTTTCACCAACATACAAGAGTACTATTATTGTTTTGTTGCATTATTTATAAACTAGTGCAACAATTATGAAAATACGTGAAGTAAAATAGGATACTATAAATCCTATAAATTAAATAGGCAAGATATCCCATAAATATCCAAATTGTTTGCATATTAATATACAAGTGTTGGAATGATTAACTAAGAGTTTCATATCACTATTACAATTAATATAGTGAAGTCACTTCATGTCTTGAATTTTTTTTATGAAGAAAGTATCGCAATTCTAGTTTGACATCTATTGAGATACACTGTAAAGTATTTTTTACACCTCAAAGAAAGTTCTAGAGAAATCAAGCTCTTTTATGAAAGTTGATGAGTTTACTAAGTGAGTTAGGATAACTCTAAAATAATAGATATTTTAATGAGGTCTAGAGATTTCTATAGTAAGTATAAATAGGATGTCTTGTGCTCTATTTTGAATCAAGCAGCCAAGAAAGCAAAGAAAGCAAAAGTGAAAAAAAAAAAACAACAAAATGAGATTACAGGGAAGCGAATCTCTTGTAGAGCTAACACTTTGCAAAAGATAATTTTATATTCTTACCTAAACTATAGTTTGTATTCCGATACAATAAAAGAAAAAGAAAAGTAATAATGGGCTCAACTACAACTGTAAATATATATGGGCGGCCCAAATTTTTTTTTTTTTTAATTTGCAAAATAAATTTATATTTGTCCCCTTCCCGACATTTTTATTAAAATTCAAAGTTAAATAGAAATTAATAAATATATCCAGCTTGGTTCCAATAAAAATATCCATACCGGCCAACTGGTACACTCAATTTTTTTTTAGAGACACTATGAAGAGCAAGATGCTGAAATCTAACACTAAAAATTTAAATTTTTTGTTTAAAATTTTTGTTAGATTACTTCTTTTGATGTATTAGCATATTTATACTAAAATAGCTAAATTACTTGAAATTATGTTAAATTAAGTTGAATTACATAAATTATTTTAAATTACACTAAATTATGTTAATTTATGCTAAAATACGATAAATTACGCTAAATTACTTCACTGAGAAGGCGAAAACGACGATGAAACTTCAAACGGCCATAAAACAGCGCTCGAGTGTCCGATTTCAGCAAATGACCACTTTTCGGAAAACTTGCGAAAATACGCATGCGTCAATGATGGCTATGCCATTTTTCAAAATTCAGAATTGCCAAAAAACAAAGAGAAGAGCCTCAAAACTTGAGTTGAAGTTTCTGATTAAGATTTTCATTTCTATTATTCAATCTAAGTAGCTCAGTAAATTAGTTACATAATGAACTTGTAGAATACCAATTTTTACTATTTTTGAAATTTTTTACTATTTTTTATGATTCATGAAAAATGGCACAAAATCGATCTAATTTAGCGTAATTTTGCGTGGTTTAGAGTAATTTACCGTATTTCAGCATAATTAGCGAAGTTATTATAATTTAGCGTAATTTAATGTAATATAGTGTAATTCAGCGTAATTTAACATAATTTCAAGTAATTTAGCGTATTTTAGTATAATATGCTAATTATATATCAAAAGAAGTAATCTAACAAATAATTTAAACAAAAATTTGAATTTTTAGTGTTAGATTTCAGCATCTTGCTCTTCGTAGTGTCTCTAAAAAAAAAAAAAAATTGAGGGTACCACCCATTACATGGCCGGTAGGCAAAAAATTCAAAACCAGACATTTAGTAATCGGTAGGGATATTTTTATCAAAATTCAAAGGAACTAGATATATTTATTAATTTCTATTTAAATTTGGATATTAATAAAAATGTCGGCACTTCCTCCATCAAGCGACAGCCCAGCCCAATTAATTACGTGTGACAAAATTAATCATTGAATGGGACACTCGACACTCATTTAAGATACCACGAAGATTCTTCCTGTTCATGCCTTACACCGACACGCACAAAGCACACACAGATTGATTGTGCAAAATACAGAGATTATATATGTTTTTTTTTCTTTATCTTTTGTTTTTATTTTTCAATCTTTTAGGGTATTAATTTAAAATAAATGGTTTTAATTTGTGAATTAGATTACTTTTTGCTTTATGAGAATGCTGAAAGAGTAAGCTGCCTTGTATAAGGTGGGAATTGTCTGAATATTTTTTTAAAA